>APFE030952185.1:47938-80601 GCA_000404065.3 Pinus taeda | reverse complement strand
AAATAATGTGTGTGTTGATTAAAGGCCAAAAGCTTTAGGAAATAATTCAGATCTTAAAACTATGAACAAATAACCTAATCATGTGTTTGTTAGGTGTGACAAGGTTGTGTAAATAAAACCAATACTTGTAGGGGAATTGTCATTTATCAATTACCATTTGAATAAAATTAAAGGATGGAATAATTATGTTCTATATTTTGTAGTCGTTATTCACTATGTTTGACACAGGATAGGTGATACATCATATAGTTTTAATGTTTTAATGAAATTTATTATTGTTGTAATCCATATTAATTGGAATTTATTGATAGGATTAAACCTAGCTTATGGATGATCATAAGGAAGTAATGATATTGTTTTAATGTTTTTTAAGAATTTTTTGTTATTGTTGTAATCCATATTAATTACAATTTGCTGATAGAATTAAACCTAGCTTGCGGATGATCATAAGGATGGAATTATTTTATCATCTCGACCCACTAGAAACTATTAAAGCATAGGTTGAAAAAAAGTTTGAACTCCTTAATTTAATGGAAGATAACTCTAAGGAAGGAATTTCCATACACGAATAGTTTATGGAACAATTCAATTTCTAAAAGATATTAAAATTTAAAATTAGATGAACAGAATTGCTTTAATAAATGGAAATATTTAATTTGGATAAACTACACCTAACAATTTTTTATGTTTTCACATATACATTTGAGAAAGGATGTCTTGTCATTGAAAATAACACAAGACCTACTAGCCTTAATTGGCCCATCATGACCACACCATCTACTACAAGGTCATTATCACCATTACTTCTCAATGATTTATCTCTCAATTACTTGTCGTGACACCTAATTCCCATGCGCTGTGACACTAACATTGTTTTTTTTGTAAGCTTGGTAGTACTTTTGCTATTTATATTAACTGGCCAAAATCAAGTTTTCCATTTGTTCCAGGTGGCCTCAACCTGCGCGAAGGAAACCAAGTGGCCGCCTGTCAGCATTAAAAGTTGTCAAAAATTTGTATAAGTCTTTCTCTATCACCGGAACAACATTATCTATATTATCTATACTGCAATTCAAATTTAAAAAGTAAAAGCTATTCATCATGGAACATAAACAAAATGTATCTAGATCACTGTTGTACTCCTCGTCCGAGAATGTCACGGGGGCTGGGGGTCTGGCACTGGAACCCAACATCTCACTTCTCTTCATATCCTGCAGATTTTGTTCAATTCTCCCCAGTGCTATCTTAATTTGATAAGTTTCGATCTGGACTGTCGCTATCTCCCTAAGTAGCTCTGCTTTGATGGGATCTTTCTCCTCAGTGTCCTCCTGTGCCTCCAAGCTTGCCCGTTATTTGTTGAGAGTCATGGCCAAGGCTACCACATTCTTCATGACCTAGTATTGTTGGATCGTTTGTCTGAAGAGTGTGTACTGTCCGTGGGAGTTGCCTGAGTCATGAACCATGTCCTCCCATTCTTCCATGGGAATGTCTTGGTTTTTTATGTTGTCATTTAATTCTCTCTCCCAACTAGCTATTTGGGCTCTAACCTCAGGTGGGTTCCCTGCCATGTATGTGTCAATGAGGGTCTTCATGTGCTCATGTCATGTCTTTCTCCCTCTCTTACTTTTCTCTTTGTTGGAGATTCTCACCCCCTCTGAGTTCTTTTTGCCTATGTCTCTTTTGCCCTTCCTAGTCGCTTCTTTTCCATCTCTTCCCATGTTGTCTTCGTCGTTGTTATTGTTGACTTCTTTCATTTAGCTAGCCTCGACTCTGTACTGGACACAGTTTATGGTGAAACCTATCACATAACCATAAAAAGTATCAGTGTTTTATTGGTGTAGCACCCAATCATTTTTCCAATTAACTAAGCCATGTTTGGTATCCTGCTCAAGACCAGACGCCCTGAGATTTCTTGAGGTTCTTTTCAGCTTTCCTCATTCCATCTCATGGGTTTTATCTTTGCTGACCCTCTCTTCTTTTTCCTTTGGCTAGTCTCACTCCATCGTCCGTTACCCAAATAGTTCGACAGAGACATCCTCACGGGACTGCCACTAGGTAGTTTGTATTATTGTCCTGGACCTTGCGGGGAAGCTTGACCATAGAGAGCCTATCTGAGGGGCTAGACAGTAGGAATATGGCCCTATTCTGCGCTGCACCAGGTAATTTCCTTCCTTTCTCACTTTTCTCTATCTTCTTTGTTCTAATTACCTCTCTGTTTTTCCTCTCAGTTTTGCCCGAGGAATTCCCAGTAGGATTCGCAAGGACCATGATATCTCTTGTTTCATCTCTTGAGGTCTCCATGGTGGATTCCTCTCTACTCCAGATGCTTGCAACATCTCCTCCGAGCCTCACGCACCACTTAGCCGGAGCGAGATTCCTCAGACCTGCATCCTTACCATGTTCGCTCTTCTTTCCTCGGCATGCTCCTTTCTCTCTGTGTGCATTCTTCGGCGCCAAGTTTTTAATTCTTTCTTCGCTCCTTAATATATCTATACTCTTCACCCAACCAGGGTTCTAGGAGTTCCTAGAATCGACTCTTACAGATTCCCTACCTAACCTGGTGTTACACAACATTTTGTCATTGTCCCTGTACTCCCCGTTCCTTGATCCTAGAGGACCTCTACAGTAAACCTCACATGATTTCCCTTCATGAAGAAACTCCCATTGTGTCCCTCTTCATGAGAAGATCAATTCCCTTTTGCACCATTTACCCTAAAACTTCTGCTTTGCCCAGTTTACAAAACTAGCGCTAATGGCCCTTGCCTTCCTCGCGCCGATGTGTAGAGATTAGCACTATCCCTAGCACCGACCGGAGCGACTGAGCTGTGTTCCAATCACGTCGGTCCTGTTATGGAAAGTTTTTTAAATTAGGAGCTTAAGCTTCCAGCTCTAGAATCTTCATAATGGAAGTTTGGTAAATGGTTTGGCCAAATGGAGTCGAGGATGTCAGTTTGGGCTTGTTTCCCCTATAATGATGGAACTACCTCAAGGGATAAGACCTTCTCCCATGGGAAGAGGATCCATCTCCCATCCACTCATCCTATATAAACCTCCCTTCTTCCCAAGCACAAGCTAGTGTTAGAGTGTTATGTTGGTGTGCTAGTGCTATTTTTGTTTGGAGCAAACAACAAGCTATTCATAATTGTAGCTATCTAGTTGTGTGAGGGAGAAATGTGATTTGGTTTGGAGTGAAGCCTAAAGGGAAGAGCCTTAAAAATATTATTGATTGAGGCCATCATGGAATGCTAACAGAAGTGTGTGGGAACTTGGTCTTGTCAGAGGAGAACCACAACATCAAGACAATGGTTGTAATATCTCTTTGATATCAATATATATGCAACTATCGATTGATTTCCTACATGTTTTGTTATCTTACATATCCATGGCTTAATGTTTCTTGACTTGTTAAGTAGGTTGACTTACAATTTGTCTATGATAGCGATTATTGTTTGCTATTGTTTACTTGTTTCAGGTGCTTGAAGAAGGAATCGAGAGATAGCTGGAATGAGCAAGCAAGGACATAATCAAACGAGATAAGCATACTAAGAGGTAGGCCCTCTTAATTGGTTATAACCTAAGGAAATCTTCCATAGAATGTATCTATTGTGGCTAGACCCATCATCGATCTAGAAGAATTTTTTGTGTCCGCACTTATAATTTTACTTCACCACAAATTGGTGACTCCACTAGGGAACCAATCCTTTTGTTTTTCTTGGATTTCATGATTTCGTGAGAAATTTTCTAGTTCCACTTTTTCTCTTTGGTTTTGTTTCTTTTCTCCTGCTTACTGGCCTAAGTTTGAAAATCATAGTAGCAGATCTGGTCCCTGTTTTAATTTTTATTTTTTTAAATTCCTCGATCAACGCACTTAATCTGTGACAGTGGTGCTGATTAGCGCAATATGTTGAGGAACAGTCGCACCGACCACCCTCTGGTGCTTGTTTTCAGTTAGGCAGTCGCGTCGATGCCTATAAGTGAAGGTTAAGGTTTCACCCCAATCTTGGCCAGTGTGTTCTACTCTTATGATTTTGACCCCATAAGCCTTTTACACTGTGTTCTCCCTGATTAAAAAGCTTCATTTAGCTTGGTTTGTGTGCTTGCTTGGTTTAGCCCACCCTATGATGTGAATAGTCTAGCCCTTTGTGAAGTTCTTTTTTATTTTTTCTTTCAATCCCTCAATCAACGCTATTTTTGGCCAAACAGTGGCACTGATTAGGCCTATCAATGCTAGTTTTAGCTTGAAAGTCATGTCACTCATGCCGATCAGCGCTACTTTTGGCCCAAAAGTCGCTCTGGTTTCTGAGTTAAGAAAAAATCAGAATTTCTCCCATTCAGTGCTAGTGTGTCTTGATCCTCAGATTCTCTTCTTCTGCCTAGAAGTGACTAGGATGCTTTGTTTTCAATTGATTGAGTGAAAGAGTCTCATTTGTTCTCTTATTTCGAGTGTCTCTTTTCTCTTTCCAAGCATAGATCACATTGCTTGGTTTGTCGATTGAAGCATTTATGTGTTTGGTTTTTTTCAATTTAGGGAAAAAGCTACTTTTAATTTCATTTATAATGCTTTGGATTTGATTGATGCTTGTTTGTTCAGAATTGTGAAAATTTTCATTTAAACTGCATTATGTGAAAGATCATTTTGCATTTTATGAAAAGGAGAACATCATTCTAGTTTACTTAAGCGAAAATATTGCATTAGTAGCGTTATTGAGAAGCTAGAATTGCATCATCATAAGCATTGGAAATGAAATCAAAATTCTTATGTTGTTATAGGAAGATTAAGTGCATTTAGGAGATTTATTTGTGAAATATTTCATTCTTCGATTGTTGCATTAATTTTGTATTCTCTATCTCTCAATTAGTGATAACTTTCATTGAAGACAAAGATATCTTTTCTCATATAGCTTCATATAGGAACTTTCATATGACAGCGGTAGGGCCTTGTAATTGAAACCTAATTCAAGATCAACCATTAAAATTTATTGAATTAACCTACGGAAGCATTGAAACCTAACGCTCACATTTAGTGGTCTACGCTGGACATGTGTTCTAGCGTCTTTAAACCTAACAACTGTCGTTCACTTCGGAACTAGACAATGCTAGTACGGACTTGTGCTCCTCATACCATTGTGTATATGAAGGGAGACTCCACTAGGTTTGCAATCCTTTATCCGCAGGAAGATGAGTCTGCTACCTTGTCAACGTGATACACCGAACACAACATTTGGGGAGATTTCCTGCCCGTACTTCTCGATTCTTTGGGAGGTATTCTGCAGTTCGCGGTTACCTGGTAATCCTTTTTACCTAGATCATATGGAGTAATCATTTTTTATCTTTACTGACCCTTTAAATTTGAAAAGATAATCGAACACTTGTCCCTTCGAGCTCATTAATTCCGAAAGCGACTAGAGTCACCTTTCGTCCTTTTCTCGACTCTTAAAATATGAAAAGGAAAAGTTTTGTTTCAGTGCCTTAAAATTAACTGCCCACGAAATATTCCTGGTTAAAGTTATCTTCCTTAGTGTTTCTTTAAAAGTCGATTCCAATGGTAACATTCCCAGAGTCTACCAGTCAAGGGTTCCCCTCGGATGGGAATCCTGGTCTTTTTCCTTCTTTTGGAAATGTTAGTTCTCTTTATATGGCAACGTTGTCCCTCCCTGGGTTAACCATTGGTTTACCTGTCTAGTTATTTTCGACCTCAGTGGTCTCGAGTATCCCAGATCCTACCCCACCATCTCCTTCATTTGAATCACATCACGTTGATTCTAAGGTTGACCTCTTCCTTTCTTCCCCTGTTTCTTCATCTTCCTCTTCTACTTCGCCTGGTGGAAGTCTGAAATCCAGTAACTAGGAGGCTAAGAAGATGAAGACGAAGACAAATAAGAAGAAGTCAGTTAAGAGAGAGGCCAATCGTATGATTGATACTCCAAATGCACCTCCTGTAGAAAAACAGTTGATCCTTCACAAAAGGTAAAATTCCCTTGCAGTCTATGTAAGGGTGACCATCTCCTTCGAGATTGTTCTGGCATTCCTAGAGTCTTAGAGGTATGGTCTCAAAATCTGAACTGACCATCCCCGTCGATCTGTGGAGATCATGTCGATGCTACGCCTTCAGCTAATGATGGTAAGAAGAAGGGAACGATTAGATTCCCCTATAATTTATGTGAAGGAGAGCATCTTCTCCACCTTTGTCCTCTTATGGATAAAGCTTCCAAAGTTTTGGAACACCTTGTAGCTCCTCAAACCCAACTTCCTATTGGTTATCAAAGGCTTTCTTCTAACCCTCTCCTGTTTTGTAAAGAGATTGACTTGGATTCATCTAATGCCCATCCTGCTCTTCCTGAGCGAGACTCTCTTATGTATGTTCGCGACCAACAATTGGTCGAAAATAGTGTCAACTTGGCTTCGCCTTCATTTATTCACTCTGTTTCGGAAGAGAGTGGTGAGCATACTGCTCATGTTATTCTCATCTCCTCAGAGCCTCATGAATCGAAGAGTGACCCTCCCGTCCTAATTGTTCAGGAGAGTCTTTCTCCTATTCGTGTAGGGCATGGGGGCAATCATATGATACCCCCACCAAGTAGTTTTGTTGTCTCTTTCGATTAGGGTCCATTGACTGCATTTTGTCTTCCATCTTATATGTCTTTCCAGATCATAGTACAAGCCTATAATATGGTAGTACATGGAACTATATTAGATGAAGGCGCATCTGTTACCATCATGCCTTCTACTACTTGGAATGCTTTGGGTTCCCCCAACTTGTTCCTGTCACTTAGAATCTGTTGGCTTTCAACAGAGGAACCAATCAACCCTTAGGGGTCCTTCCGAAGCTCCCTATTACTTTGGGAAGAAAGACCATCTATATAGACGTGATGGTAGTCCAAGGTCCGTTAGATTTCAATCTTATCCTTGGACGCGACTATGTTTATATCATGGGAGCTCTTGTTTCTTCACTTTTCCGTGTGGTTTGTTTTTCGTGCGAAGGAAGAATTGTGACTATTGATCAATTGTCGTTCATTGGTCACGAGGTCCCTCCTATGCAGCCATCGTCCCCTATCAGGTCTTGTTTGCAAGCAATACCTTCCCCGCTACAGGTCAATTATGTGGCTACCCATTCTGTCTCCACATCTGTTGATGATCACATAGATGGTATAGTACATTATGTACTGGGGGCATTGGAACTCGATCTGTCTTTGGTACCAAATGACATGTATTATTCCCAGAGCATGGTTCTTCCATATAGTAAAGACCTCTTGGGATCCATGTTCTCATATGGTCCATGAACATATGTTACGAGGATAGTTCTTTTTCTATGTCAACCTTGTTAAAAAATGAAACAACGGATGAGGATAGTTCTTGCTCTTGTGTCAACCTCGTTAAAAAATGAAACAAAGGGGATGAGCATAGTTCCTTGTCTTGTGGCAAGCTTGTTAAAAAATGAATCAAGTGTCTGAGGATAGTTTGTTCTTGTATCAACCTCATTAAAAAATGAAACAACTCCCTTTTCCAAATCAAGTCTTTGATTAAGATCTCGTAAAATCCCAGTCGAGTCTTTCCTAGACCTCGAAAGTGAACCTTCATTCCATCCACCTAGTTGAATGAAATGAAGCTTGGGGGGCATGTACCTCATTTTGAGTCATTATGCCAAGGGCATGCAAACTTATAGAAAGCATATTTTTTCATTTCAAGCTTGTGTAAACATGAAACCGAATCCAAGCAGAGTTCTCCATGGTTCAAGTTTGTGTAAAAATGAACCCATGCCCAATTTACATTTCGTGATTGCCATTTTTATTAGCTAATTTATACTAAATGAGCCTTGGTTGTTTCATTCCATCACCACCATATCTTTGGCCGATCATATGCTTTCACTTGGTTGTTTTTCCTTTCTTGAGGGACCACAGTGATGAGTGGTTTTATTAGCTAGCCTCTTGACCATTACATGTTTTGAGCAGTTCCACCATTGCCGGAACCAGTTGCTACTCTTTATACCACTCGTTCCTCCAGGATAAGTCACCTTTAAGATCTTTTCTGACTCGTAAAAAATGAAAAGATTACCTAGTATTTTTCCCTTTTGACTCGTAAAAGAGAATAAAATGGGGGTCTGCTTTCAAGCTCTTTTCCAACCCTTTAAAAATGAAAAGATAGCCGAGCCCTTGTTGTTTTGAACTCGTTAACGTATGTGAAATGTCGTGTGCCCATTATACGTTTACCCTTTTTTCGGGCTGGGAGGCACTATTTACGAAAAAGGTACTCCTTGACTGAAATGGTCAAGTGGTTCTCTCAAGTATCATTTTCTACCTTTTCAGGCTCGAGAGACACAAATGTATGAAAATGGACCATGTGGAGTTTTCTTTTACGTGTCTTTTTCAAACTCTCTAAACTTGAAAAGGACAATGAGTTATACCTTTGTCAAACTCGTTAAATTATTAAATGGCATCGTATTCGCCACTATGATGAACATGAGCTTCTCCTTCCTAGGGCTCGTTAAACTTATTAGGTCGGATACATCCGAAGGATGAACTTACAGTGAAAGCATATGCTATCCCCTTCAAGCTTGCGCTTAAAAAATAATCGGGGTACCTTCCAGGAATGGTGGGGGAAAATTTGGAAATCTATCAGTTGTGTTGGCAGCTCACTCTTGAACATGACACTTTCTGCTTCGTGTTGGGTTAGGATATCCTCCTTTGTATCATTGACTTTCCTGGGTTGGGCCGTTCATTTTTTCCTTCCATTTGATCTCTGTAGTTGCACTTACCTTTGATTCTTTGTATCATCCAAAATAATTTTGCATCCTTTCGTTTCGTGTTGATTATGTGGGAAACATTATGGCCTTCCTTTGACATGATCGCTTTCCACCGACTTCAACTCATTATCCGGGAAGTTGACTGAGGGACTCCCTTCCAGTACCTTAAAGATTGCATGCCCTAATGACAAGTTCTTCACACTCGAGGACAAGTTCGCATCATTGGTTTTCGATCGAGTAATTTCATGGGTGTTTGACTTCAGTCCCTCTATTCACATTCCGAGAATTGTGTTGATAGTACCTTGAGGACCATTTTCATTATTGGTGGTTTTTCTCGTGCTTATTAACAGTTTATACAATGGTCTGTACTAGACTAGACATTGCACATGCAGTGGGAGTATTGAGCAGGTTTATGTCAAAACCAGGAAAGGAGCATTGTATAGCAGTGAAGCAGGTTTTCAGGTATTTGCATGGCACTAGTGATTATGGTTTGTGCTACCAAGGAAGACCAAGATTGGACAGAGTGTTGTATATCTGTGACTTTGTTGATGCAGATTGGGCTGGAGATCTAGATCAAAGAATATCTACAAGTGGGTATGTGTTTAACTTATTTGGAGGTGCAGTCAGTTGGATGAGTAAGAAACAATTTATAGTAGCACTATCAACTACAGAGGCAGAGTACATGGCAGCAACTCATGCAAGCAAGGAAGTAGTTTGGTTGCAGAGATTGTGTTCGAGTATGGGGTTAGTACAGGGAGCTATAAGGATAGACTGTGACAGCCAAAGTGCATTTTTCTTGGCAAAGAACCCTGCATATCATTCAAAGACAAAGCACATTGATGTTCAGTATCACTTTGTGAGGGATATGATAGAAGGAAAAAAGGTGTTGTTGGTAAAGGTGGACACTTTGAAGAATATTGCAGATGCATTGAAAAAATCTGTGAGCTCTGAGAAGTTCGCTTGGTGTAGAGAAACAATGGGCATTGTAGGGCTGGATAAATGACTAAGCTCTCTTGTGGCACCCTGTGGAAAGAAAACAACAAGTGGGAGAATGTTGGCTTGTGTTATATTCTTTCCACAACTAGCCCACGTAGTTAGCCGGGGGGTTAGAGGGGTGGCAGAGCGCCGCACCCCCCCCCTCCCTTTCGTTGCGCCGATTGCATAGCGGGGTGATCATAGGGGGTTTAAGGGATGCAGGTAGCCCCTCTCTATGGTAGTCCTGGTTTTGGGATCCAAGGGAAAATATCTATGTAAATGTGTTTTATGTGTTATGCTCTCGCATTGTTTATTTTCTGTGTTTTAGAATTCGTATGCAGGTAATTTATGTACGGGGTTAAAGCCTACAAGCTATTCTAGAGAGAGTCCATTCAGATGTGTGTGGACCATTCCCGATAGCATCCACGATCAAACACAGGTATTATGTTATATTTCTTGATTAATATTCTTGTAAATGCTGGATATTTTTCATGCAGAAAAAGGATCAAAATTTCACAAAGTTTTGTGAGTTTAAATAATTGGTGGAGAAAGAGTCGAGCAAGAAGGTTAAATATCTACGGAGTGATAATGGTGATGAGTATATCTCAAATGAGTTTAAGAACTTTTGTGCAGAGGAAGGGATTAAACAGGAGTTGACGACACCCCATAACCCTCAGCAGAATGGGGTGTCCGAGAGGAAGAACAGAAGCATAGTAGGGCAAGTGAATGCGACGTTGCATGATCAGGGTCTACCACTTCACTTGTGCGTTGAAGAATACAACACAACGGTTTATGTTTAGAACCATAGCCCACATCAGATACTTGAGATGAAGACACTAGAATAGACTTATTCTAGTAAGAGGCCATATGTTGGTCACTTCAGGATTTTTGGGTCATCGGTATATTTCCATGTGACCAAAGATGCACGGAAGAAGCTTAAGACGACAATAGAGTTAGGGATATTTGTGGGGTACACTCACCTCACAACTATCGGGTGTACTTGTTGACCAGCAGGATGACAATGGTTCGCAGGGATGTTAGATTTGATGAGGAGAAGGCCATGCGAGTTTCCCTTGGGAGGGAGCTTGAGCT
Organism: Pinus taeda; assembly: GCA_000404065.3. Lineage (NCBI taxonomy): Eukaryota > Viridiplantae > Streptophyta > Pinopsida > Pinales > Pinaceae > Pinus > Pinus taeda. The sequence continues at coordinate 69,797 of APFE030952185.1, read as the reverse complement.
ACATGCAGATGAGGATATTTTAGCTCCTAAGGTTGAGGAGCCTCAGATTGATGTGGATCAGCCACATACAAATAATCGAGGAATGGAGACATCCACTCAGGAAGAATATTCCAAAGAGGGAACATATCACACTAGAGAGGCTGATAGATTGTTGGATGATGCACTGGGAGAATGTGGGAGCACTCACCTTTCAGCGCAGGTAGAGGAGGTCACCTAAGAGGTACACTGGAGACATGGCTCTTATGGGTGAATGTGTTGTGATAGAGCCATCTTCCTTAATGAAGCAATGCAACAGCCAGTTTGGGTTGATGTCATGGTGGAGGAGTATGACTCCATAGTTCGTAACAATGTTTGGGATGTGGTCCCGAGACGGGAGGACACTTCAGTTGTGAGCTCCCGTTGGATTTACAAGATAAAGCAAGCTGCAAATGGTAGTGTGGAGAAGCATAAGGCTATATTTGTGGCCAGAGGCTTTTCACGGGTAGAGGGGATTGACTATCATGATACCTTTGTTCCTGTTGCAAGGTACTTGTCGATTAGATCTATATTGGCACTATAAACACATATGGGTTGGAAGATACATCAGATGGGTGTGAAGATAGCCTTCCTTAATGCCATGATTGAGGAAAAGGTGTACATAGACTAGCTTGAAGGTTTTGAAACCTTTGACCATGAGTTGCATGTGTGTCGACTCAAGAGAGCGTAGTATGGGCTGAAGAAATCACCTTTTTATTGGTACACCTGGATAGATAGCAACTTCACTAGGTTTGGCTTCATGAAGAGTGAAATGGATGTGAACCTGTACTACATAGTGGTGGAAGGTAAATTGTTGATCATTTTACTTTATGTTGATGATCTCATACTGACAGGGGATGATCAATTGATCAAATCTTGCAAGGAGGACCTTGCAAGAGAGTTTGAGATGAAGGACATGGGGCTCATGCATTACCTTCTTGGCATGGAGGTATGGTAGGTAGATGGGGATTTGTTTATGTCTGAAGGCAGGTATGTCAATGAGATACTCAGGAGATTCCACATGGAGAGCAACAAACCCATGGAGACTCCTCTAACAGATAACTAGAGGAAGGAGGATGCTACTTTAGGGAAAGGAGCAGAAGCTATTGTTTATAGGAATATTGTGGGTTCACTCATGTACTTGGTGAACACAAACTGTATATGTGATATGCAGTTAACCAACTTAGTCAAGTGATGGTTAGGCCTACCAAGATGTATTGGAAGGCGACAAAGCATGTGATAAGATACCTCAGGGGCGCTACTCAATACGAATTATGGTATAGACGGATAGAGGGAGTGAAGCTTCAAGGATTCATCAATTCAGATTGGGTACGGATTCCATTCGATAGGAAAAGCATATCAAGAGGGACCTTCAGTATTAGGTCAGCGACAGTTTCATGGTACAGCAGGAAATAAAGATTGGTTGCACTTAGTTTGGCAGAGACAGAGTACGTGGTTGCAAGTCAGGAAGCATATGAGGCCATTTGGATGAGGAAGATCCTAGTTGGTTTGTTTGGTAAGCAAATGGATCCAATTGTGATTTACTACAATAATTATAGTTGTATCAAACTCTTTGAAAATCTAGTTTTTCATGATCGGTCCAAGCATATTGATATCTGATATCATTATTTCAGAGATTGTGTATTGAGTCAGATTATGTTGTTAGAGTACATTCCCACAGAGGAGAAAGATGTTGACATTTTGACAAAGGCATTGTCAAAATGTAAATTCGAGTTTCACAGCGATAGGATCGGGGTAGATAATAATCCCTTTCTTGTTGAGAGGGAGTGTTGAGAAATGGAAACAAGAAATTCTAGTTTAATTTTTCCTTAAATTAAACTGTGAATAAAATTGAATTCTATTCTCATAGAAACTTGTAAATAGTTAATTAAGTTTAAATTAACTTAATTAGCATAGGAATTTTGATTTGGAAGTCTTTATGTAGTCATGTATATGTTCTCCCTAAATTTTAGGGGTCTAGTATGAGTTTAAATTGAGTTGGAAATTAGATCACCCAGTTTACTAAGTTAAGTTCAACTAAATTAGTTCTAAATTGTTTTTGTCACTAATAGAGAAATAACAATCAGTTGGTGCGCTAATGCATACACTAGTGGTGTGCTAGCTAACTGAAGATTCCCTCATCAGAAACTCATGCATGTCAATTCTGAGAAAGATCCAGTGGAGACTAGAGTGCATGGATAATGTACTACCGGTGGTATTATTTACTCGAATGTAAATAACATGAATGCATAAAAAATTGATCCTATGTTTGGATTGCGCAGTTTTGGAAGCATGAATTCCCTTTCAATACGGGTTATTCATCCTAGGAATTACGTAAGAGATTAGGGACTTGGAGAGTTGTTTAATAGACTAAGGATTTGGCTTGAGCTAGCTTGTAAGCTGAGAGAGTTGAGCATACTTGTGTGGAATTGTTCTGATGAGAACAAGTTTTGTATCTTCACTCATATTTCTAATATATGCAATACAAATAGTGGGGTTTTGAGTAGTGGCTTTCCCCAAATACATCTTGTGTTATGTGCCATTGATTTATCTTCTTCATTTTCATATTGTTTTCATCGATCTATTGGATTCCGCTGGTTGAAATTAGAAGTAGATTCTTGTCTTATGCTTTAGTAAATTTCATGAGCTTGTGAATCTACAGGATTTTCTATACTAGTCCTCACCTTACCATACCTGGAACATCCATTTGAGATGGAGACAGATTCCTCCAACTATGTTTTTGGTGTAGTCCTCTCTTATGAACCAAATCTGATGGCCTATCATAGTGAAGCGCTCTATGATATTTTTTGGAGATACACCACCTATGAAAAAGATATGTACTCCATTGTGAAACAATGCCAATAGTGGAAGCATTATATTATGATGAAGGAGATGATCATCCACATTGATCATAGACCTCAGTAGTGCATGTAGATACAAGGAAAGTTACAAAATGATTTTCATTAGAAATGAACCACATAATTTCAACAATTCCACTTAAAAATCAGGTACAAGAAGGGCAACGCCCACCATGTTGTAGACTGCCTCAATTAGCCTTGAGTTGTGGCACTAAGCACATTTATTAACTCTTATGGGCCTAATACCTTTAGGTGGCCAAAATTATACAATAATGACTCTGACTTTGCTACTACATACCAAAAATTGATCATAGGTAACCCAATTCCAAACTTCCACCTATAAGATGCACTCTTCTACTACCTAGGTCACCTTTATGTTCCCATGCCATACTAATTTGGGAGACACACTACAGTTAGGTGGTAGGGTACTTTGATATGTAGAAGACAATAATAGTACTTCAATAGTATTTCTACTGGCCAAATCTTCGACTGAATATCCACCAATATATCAAATCATGCATTTCCTGTGCCATTACTAAACCAACCATTAAGAAACAAGGATTGTACACTCATATACCTACCCCATACAATCCTTATGAGTCAATATCCATGGATTTCATTTTAGGTTTACCCTCCACCAAACATGCCAATGGTTGTGTGTTTGTGGTACTAAGTTGATAGGTTCTCTAAAATGATCATTTTGGCACCATGCAAGAAGAGTATCATAGATACCTTGGACCATTATTTTAAACAAGGATAGCGGGTTCCTTTGTTCCTTTTGTTCCATACTACAACCTTGAATGGATACCAAGCTAACCAAATCAATCACATTTCATCCCCAAATAGATGGACAAACAAAAGTAGTTAGTAGAATGATTGTGCATATCTTGCACATGTAAAACTCCAAGCATCTATGTACATGGGATGAAATTCTTCCATATGTTTAGCATAGCTATAACATATCCCTCCACAACTCTAATGGCCACAATCATTTCCAAGTGCGCTTGGGGTTCCAACCATTGGCCTTGATTAATGTAGCAATTCCCATTGCATCTTCACCAACAAATTCCTCCCATACTCAAGATGAGGTAGATAGAGTGACCAAATTTGTGAAATGAATCCAGAAACTTGAACAATAGTTTCATGATATCCTATATAAAACCAATGCCAAGTATAAGCAGTGACATGACTAGCAACAATTTCCATACAAGTTTCAAGTTAGTGATAAGGTGTACTTGCATTCACAAAAAGAATGTCTCATGCCGCCCCCCCCCCCCCCCCCACATAAGAAGCTCAAACCACTCTAATATGGGCCTTACACATTCACAAAGGTTGTGGATGAAAATGCTTTCGAATTGAGTATTCCCCCTTTCCATGGCTTGCACCAAGTATTTAATGTGGAGTTACTTCGACCATATTTTTCACCTTTGTTAGACACCTTAGAGTAAGTCAAGCAATTGGCCCCCACATAAATCAATCCTAGGATTAATTTAAACAAGCTACAACAAATCATATCATGGACACCAAGACAAAGGATACCCACCAATATAACATACAACTCTATATGATTTCCAAAGCAGGGCGACTTCTTCACTCAGGCAAGTGGCTCACTATGAGTCAAATTCAGAGAAGTTTTTCCATCTAATGAGAAAACTCGATGTAGTGGAGACATTTTTTTCCTAAGGGGGACAAACTGATCCAAGTGGGTATCAATGGACACCCACCTCTTCCACTGACTCAATGATTCTTTATTATCTTGGCAAAATTTCTCTGATTTTTTAGGTTTGAAACTTATGAGGCCATAAATGAAGTTTTATGGCGATTCAAGGGTGATAGTGACTAACCAAAAGTTGTAATCCTTGGATAGTTCTTTCCAATGGGCTGTTATGTGCCCCAAACAAACATTGTATGCAAAATTTGTGCCCCTAGGAAGTTGACATGCCAACTAACCACCTCAGGGCCCACATATCTTTTGGTGCTTCATCTTCTAGGGTTAGGGTTTTGGACCTCTAGGGTTATTTCTTTATGTTAAAATACCATTATTTAAACCTCTTATAATAGCTTTTAATGAACGTGTGTAGCCACCATCTCTCTCTCTCTTTAGAGATAGCTACCACCAATCTATCCAATTTATGCAATGTTTTGTTATTTCATTCATTGGTAGAAGTTGGGTTTTCAACATATTATTGCACATTCAGTTATATTTCTTTGTGTGTGTTTCATTTCCTTTGTTTCCTTTCATTTAATTCCTTGTTCAACCTAGATCAGTCGAGTAAGCACTTCATTCCTATGGATCTCATACCTTGCTAGTTGCTTGAAGTGGACTAGGTCCACTTGATATTTTTAACTTCTCTTTGCCTCTCATATAAATAGAGGGAGAGATTCATCCTTGTGTACATTCTTGAAGAGCTCATTTTTCATCACACTTGCACTAGAGATTTGAAAAATGTAGTGTTAGCCCCTCTCTCCTATTCAATCTTCTTTGTATTTCATCTCCCTTGTCTTGGAACACTCATATTTCTCGGGAGATTCTTGCAGATTGATAGGGTTAGAGTTTCTACCCTAAGGAGGAAAGGACTTAAAGTTTGGTGATAAAGCCTAGGCTTTTACTTGTTGAGAAGGAATAGAAGAGATGTCTTGCATGAGACCAAGGGGGATTTTCTAGTAGTGATTGTAGCTTCTTGGAGTATCTTTTATGTGGCTAGAGTTTTCAAATTTCTTGAGCTATTGTTTTGGAGAGTTTAGAGACTTGTACTAGCTTGTGATAAGTTATGATTATGTACATGGAGTTCATTTATCCTTTCTTTATATATATATATATATATATTCCAAAATTGTCATATTTTAGATTTGATTCCCAATTGTCATTGCCTTTCGTGATTTGGTCATTCCTAACACTAGTATGTCTTGTCTTACTAATTTGACATAAGTTAAGGTTGAAATTACTAAGAGTTTTAACATTGATTCTAAAGGTAATTGGGCATATTTACTATTATAAATTATGTTGTAATAAAGTGAATTTAATATCTACTAAAAAAATTATTCTTAAGCACTAAAACTTCTTGCCATATGTTTTGTATATTTTATTTTTGATTGCTTATTGTATTGTAGTTGATGTGAAGTGAAATACTATCCATTGTTGTTGTATATGAATAGATCCAATAGACCTTATTATAGTGTGAAATTTCTAAATTTGCTATAAAAAAGTATAATTCATGAAATTTCTACACCTATTAGTGCCAAATGGGTTGGTAAGGATTGTCTAGACTCTCAACTTGTCTTTCTTCTTTTCAAGAACTAATACTTTAGTGAAAATTACAAAGGCTTGCCCACCTTTTCCTAAACAGCTTAATTTTTATATTAGTGATTTTTATATGCATCGAGTGTTTATACCTCAAACAAAACTATTTCTCTCTAAGTTTATGGGGTTTGCTAATATACCTCAATTAATATTTTTTAACATTCAAATGAAATGCAACATTTATAGAAGTATGAATAGCATTCATAAACCTTATAACCAATTTTCTATTTCAAAAGTTTCAACTTTATATATAGATTGTAATTGTAGTTTGCAAATCAAAACTCATTTCCTCGAACTTACTAGAATTCCTACTAATTAACAATAGTATATTTATTATCATTATTTATCATTGTAACTATCCAAATTTAATTTGTAAGCCTATCCATTTTTTATTTAACCAATATTATTAATGGGTGTTGGCATAACCATGTGTCTTAAAAGGGTCACTAATTATGCAAGCTAATGGTTTGACTTTATAACAACAATGTTCCCACTAAATGACATTATCTCCATCTTCATCTTTGCCTTAAAGAGATTTAGCATGACATGTACTAATGGTTGAGTCACAAGAGTATGACTTCCTATTAAATTCACATTAGTTCATGTTTCCCAAATTATTGTAAGTTGCTATGCATACATTAGTGAATACTCACTTTGATAGTAGTTTGAATCTCCCCACAAACACACATAGGTTTGCAAAGTTTTGTTCTATATGCACTTGTCTTAAACTCCCACTTCTTTTTAATCTTTATGCTCAACCATCATCCTTCGAAGTAATGGTGAAATACTAATTTATCATTCAAACCATCTATCTAGTATAACCACAATGTGAATTGGTGCTTTTGAATTTCCACAACATGCTCACTTAATATGGTTTAGCGAGCCTTCCCTGCTCTTTTTTATGTCAATCATGTGTTTTAATTTCCGCGGCACACTCTTTTACTATTTGGCCAACCCTTCACATGCTTTTTTATATGAAGCATGACTTTTTCTCTTGGTGACCTACTCTTGGTATATGAATTATTATATTATGTTATGTCAATGTGTGAGCGTTATGATACAAATTCATACCAAATAAAAACTTATAGATCACAGCATATAGCACATATAAAACAACGAAAAATAACAAAGCAATGTAAATTGTCATGGACATTAAACTGGACTAATTTGTCAAAAGAAAATCTTACAATATTCTAAAATCTCATATAATGCAATATTTTATTTGAAATACATACTTCATAATATTATTAACCTACTACATGAAACACTAGAATAGATTGAAACTAAAATGAAATAGATAAACAAATATCACACCATCCACACAATGAACACAAGATATACCCTCATAAAACACATAATGGAAAAACCCAATGATAAGATGAGGCCTATGCTCTGTTATTTTCTTCTCAATTATAAAATTAAAGTTGTCATACACGTTGTGGCTAGTATGGCCACTACAAGATCTTTTGTTTCCTTTCTTAGTGGCTTGGTATTTAACATGGCCTAATAGTTGTCGAGAGTTAGTATTAGGATTTTTACATGCAACAATTCCCAATTAGTGTTAGTGTTTTGGACCCTCTAGAGTATTTTTGAAAGTCCACAAATGACTAGCTCCACATGTGCAAGTAATGCACTTTAGCATGACATCCACTTAGTATCATGGTTGTCAATAAGATAGATCATGTGCAAGTAATGTACATTAGCATGGCGTCCACTTAGTATCATGGTTGTCAATAGGGTAGGTCAACTTGTAGTGGGCATATTTTCCTCATATGAACTCTAATTGAGGTGATCTACACACCATTGGAGAGCTCTTAATGTTAGAACATCGAGAGGCTAAGAACTTAATTTATAATTTTTTGACCCCAAAGATGGTTGTTTAAGGCCTCATGTGGGCTTTGGAACCTTTCGAGGCAGAGCTACTCTTAAAACGAGCCCTACAAGCCAATGACTCCAATATATCCACCCAAAAATCACTAAAATAGATGAAAAATTATATAATAATGCATTTCAAATCAAATATACATGTCAAACAATAACTCACAAAGCATAACATATAACACTTGCAAAATAGAAAAAGAAAAAATAAAAAAGCATTCCAATATATAAAATTGTATATGAATTATAGAGCTTTTATTCCTTGAACCATGGTTTACGGCTTCTCAAAGAAATAATCATATTTACACAAGAAAAAATATAATGTCGTATCTACTACTTATTTTATGGGACCATCCAATATTAATGACCATTTTTAATTATGAAATTTTGGTGTTACCAAAATATTCATTTTATTTCTAGATCTATCATGCATCAAATGAGATCAAATTCATTAAAGTGTGAACCTTATTCAAGTTTTAATCCCTCAAAAATGCTAACAATTACACCTGACATATTTGATCCAAATTGCAATCTCATTAATGGTTAAAACATCAAGACATTGGTAAATCTGAGGTGATTCCTAGATGCAATGCATTTGAATAGGAGCACATGCAAAAAAGCTAAATGTATTCCACATTTGATCCAAATTGCAATCTCAGTAATGGTTAAAACATCAAGAAATTGGTAAATCTGAGGTCATTCCTAGATGCAATGCATATGAATAGGAGCATATGCAAAAAAGCTAAATGTATTCCACATTCACATGCAGATGGTATGTTACAACTTACAACTAACATCCAATCTCATGGAAAGCAATTATATAATATTCTGGTAAAAGCAAACTAAAAGTTGGACTCCATGCAATTCTAATGTTGTGTATCATGAAGACATGAAGAAATCAACAAAGTGTTGATGTAATGAACTGCACTTTTAAACTTTCATTTCTGTTTGTGAATTTTTTTATACTCTCATATTTAAAACAGTGTGATCACTTTCAAGCTAGTGATCTACTTTTACCAATATTTGATTTGAAGCCACTTTCTCCTTTGTTATACGTGAGCTGCAGACTGTATAAATGTTTTAAATAGAGATAAATTCGTTTAATTTGAATTGATATTAATGCACATACGTATTTTTTATCTTTTACTTGAGGTTAACAGTGAAACATTTCTTTTGATATTTAATTTTATTAATTGAGTATGGAATTACACATATTCTTCATACCAAGCTGCAGAAAATGCCTCTTGATGCAAAGATGACAGAATTCTTTCTTCACTTTGTCAATAGCTCAGTTAGCTTAGACTGGTAGTTGCTGGTTTAGACATGATTAGAAGTTGAGACAGATCATCCATTCCTCAACTAGTCTCCCAAATGGATAATGGTTAAAATCATCTTGTCCACTAATTCAATAATTATATTATTATCATCTCAGCCCTAAAGTAACCAAATGTTTAACCAACGAATAATTCTATTATTATCATCTCACCCCTAAAGTAACCAAATGTTTAACCAACGAATGTTAGATCTTAGGGAAATGGATATGGTGAGGATTCAGATGAATTTTGATGCACCGGCATATCTATGCAACTATTATTTATGGCCTTGCCAATGGTGCTGTCTCATGATGTTCCTGATTAAACGATTGCATCATCGAATTATTACTCAACTAGAACACCTTAGACCTCCAAAACTGGAATTCAAGAGTAAAGATGGTGATCACCCAGTTACATGAATATGGCTTGCTTATTTTTATTGCTACAATTGATTTTATCACCAGTAATCTCCACAAGAACACAGTCCATCTCTGAAATGGGGTTCACATCTCTCACAATAATTTCTCGCCAAATAGCTTTGGAGATGAACTTTATGACATTATGGCAGTCATCGCAGACTTGCTACAATTGATTTTATCACCAGTAATCTCCACAAGAACACAGGCCGTCTCTGAAATGATGGAAGCGGTTCGCATCTCTCACAATAATTTCTCGGCAAACAGCTTTGGAGATGAACTTTATGACATTATGGCAGTCACCACAGACACGAAGATTTTTAGTAATCTGGATGGGCATCTTAGTGAATGTATTAATAAGCCCAAAAGCAAGGGCAAGCTTCTCAGTGTGGCCACAAAGGATATATTCCTTATCCTCCTCCTCCACATCATAGAGAACAAAGTCAATTTTAGGAATATAACCTACATCCTTCATCTGGTTATTAAAGCTCTCCAACAATGCATTAATTTCCTCCTTTTGAGGATGTGACGAGGCCCCTACGACAAATGTATGGAGTTTGTTATTAATTTCAATCCAGCTGCATCCTGGACTTTTCTTCAGTCCCCTGCACTTCATTTTGATTCTAACATTTGCCACATCATCCCACCTGCCAGCCTCAGCATATATGTTTGAAAGAAGAACATAATAACCAGTATCTCCAGGCTCTAAATCCAAAAGATATTTGGCCACAGACTCTCCTAAAACAATATTATGATGAACTCTGCAAGCACCAAGCAAAGCCCCCCATACCTCAACCCCTGGTTCTATTGGCATGTTCTTGATAAAGTCGTGTGCCTTTTCCAAACAGCCAGCACGGCCAAAAAGGTCAACCATGCAAGCATAATGCTCCATCCTGGGTACAATCTCAAAATCATGGATCATCTGGGCAAAGTATTGCTGACCTTTATCTACTAGCCCCGCATGGCTGCATGCACAGAGAACAGCAACAAAGGTAATTTGGTCTGGTTTCATGCCTATCTGTTGCATTTGTTCAAAAAGTCCAAGGGCTTCCTTGCCAAGACCATGCATTCCATACCCCACCATCATGGCATTCCATGAAACTACATCCCTTTCGGACATCATGTCAAACACTCTGCATGCGCTGCCGATCCTCCCACATTTGCAGTACATATCTAGGAGGGCACTTCCCACAAACACGCTTGACTCAAAATGCCTTCTCATTATTTGACCGTGAATCTCCTTGCCCTGTTGTAGAGATGCCAAAGAGGAGCATGCAGGGAGCACACTTGCCATGGTGATTGAATCTGGTTTCACTCCAGCCAGTTGCATTTCACAAACGAATTTTAGAGCCTCGTTAGCATATCCATTCTGTGCATACCCTGCAATCATCGTATTCCACGTTACCAAATTTGCCTTGACCCTTGCCTCTTGCATTTGATGGAAGAGTTTCATAGCATCATTGCAATTTCCATTCAGGCAGTAACCTGCAATTATTGAATTCCATGAGACTACATTTCTTTCTGACATTTTGTCAAACACACGACGTGCCAAGTCTATACTACCACATTTGGCATACGTATCAACGAGAGAGCTGGCCACAAAGACATCTAAATGAAATCCACTTTTGAGTGCATATTCATGTATTTCTTTTCCTTTTTCAAGAGCTGATAATTGGGCACAGGCTGGAAGAATACTCACAATGGTCACCAAATTAGGTTTCATGCCTGTTTGCTGCATTTGTTGAAAGAGTTCCAAGGCTTCACCAGCATACCCTTTCTGTGCATACCCTGCAATCATAGACGTCCAGGAGACCACATCTCTTTGAGACATTCTGTCAAACACCTGGCGCGCAAGCTCTACTTCTCCACATTTTGCATACATGTCTGTGAGAGCGCTCCCCACAAAAGCATCCGACTCTAGTCCACATTTCAAAATATCGTCATGGACGCGCCTGCCCTGCTCGGTAACTAGCAGGCCGACACACGCCTTGAGAATAAATGGAAAAGTGAACCTGTCTGGTTCAACGCCTGCCCTCTGCATTTGGTAATAGAGTGTGAGGGCATCATTGCAGTAACCATGCATAACACAACATCTTATCATAATATTCCATGAGAAAACACTTCCTTTATGTATTTTGTCAAACAATTGGCGTGTTTCCATAAAACTACCGCAGTTAGCATACATGCTCAGAAGCTGAATATCAACAAAGGCATTTAGCTCCAAACCAATTAGGAGGATGCGGGCGTGAAGTCTCTTACCTTCTGCAAAGGCTTTCGTTTTGTTGCAGGCGTGCAAAAGAGAAGCATAAGTACCAGAGTCGACAGTAATGCGGAGTTCGTCCATATCATGCAAAATCACCAATGCCTCTTTCAAACGACCTTCTCGGCACAGCGAGTCAATGATAGGTACTTCCATGCCACTCTCGATTTTGGGATTTGAATCCATTTTTATGCACTGAGCAAGTTGTTTGACGGTTGTTGTTGAAATGGTTTTGGTGAATATTTCAGTTGTATTGTTATGAAGCAGCCGCAGCCTCATCTCCCTGATGGGAAATTACAGAAACAAATGGTAGCTAACGATAATGATGATGACTTCCATGCTATGGCTGAAATTACACGGAATCCATGAATGAAAAATGGACGGGTGACGGAGAACTCGTTTCAGTGCGTCGAACATATATGTTGATCGTTTTTTCTAACATTGATATTAATATTTCACTGCACCTTAAAATTTCTCAAATTTTGGGGTTCCCCACCTGCAATCTAAGATTTAAACATTGTGAAAATAATAATTTTTAAAGATCTTATCCAATTTTAAATCGAATTCCGTAATAAAAAAATTGGATTCGACAACCAGGAAGAAATTTGCTACGACATTAAACCGTTCCAAGCATACTGTCCCATTCTTTTCGTGTGATGTTTTAGTGGTGTTCTTCAATTTTGACTTATTATATTTCTAATAATAATTATAAGCGTTTTACTTCATATGTTTATGTTTTATATTAGGTAATATGGATTGTCATAGGAAATAAAAGAGTTTACATTTCATAAATTCCATTTATTTCATTATTATGTTATATGTAATATCTTAAAGGAGCTTTGCGATATCAAAAATGGGACTAAATTTTGGTCAAAGGATTTTTTCATCAGGTTAAAGTTTGTGACTTTGTGTTATTTATATTAAAATTTTAGAAATAATTTAATTTATGAATTGATTTTATTTAATAAAAAAAAATGAAAGAGTAGTTAAATATGTTATGGTTAAGATATAATTTAGAAACTCAAAACATTTATGGTTATAAAGATTGAACTTTTAGTATGCGGTGTGTATAACCATATACAATAAATTATGTAGATTTGTGAGTTAAATTATAACAATAACGTAAAGAAATCTAATTAAATAGTTGATATGCTCTAAATAGTATGTTAACTAGCAAGAAAAGTCAAACACATAAACACATACTTGGATGTTAGATAATTGATAAAGAATCATTAAATATATTATGATTAAGGTATAACATAGGCACTCAAAACACTCATAGTTACAAGGATTCAACCTTTAGTAATGGGGTGCATAATCATACACAATAAACAATGTAAATTGTGACCTAAAACTGACAATAATGTAAAGAAATCCAATCAATTGGTTGATATACTCTAAGTAGTGGTTAAACTAAAAAGAAAAGAGTCAAACACAAAATACAAATACCTGGTTGTTAGATGATTGATAAAGAGGCTTCTAATGCAATCTAGTAAAAAGAAGTAGACACAAACCTCCCACCTGATTACCTTCTACTTGTGCAATCGAGTATAAATAACTAAGTACATTTGCAGGCTACACTACTTGGATCCACAAGTTGATTCCAACTTGGAGCAGATTCTAACTTGGAGCACAACTCAAAATTTACATTGTTTTAGATTACTTTTTACTACATGTTGACATAAGTAAGTGTGATACAAGGAAGCTAGTGGCATATTTAATGTAATGCACTCAATCTATTAGCAAGAAATAGGGGCATGTAGGGCTTCCTACCTAAGTATTCAATCTAGACTAACATTATCCATGTCCAAAGGTTGCTTCATCCTAAAGCATAATGCACTTGCCACTATCCAGGTGAATGCATGAACTATTGATCTAAACTAAGCTAAATATTTTGTGTAGTCACTAAGGTATAAAACTAGATTGTGACTTGAGTGTTGTTAAATATAAAGGTTGTGATGGTTTTCTAAGTTGAAGAGTTGTGTTGGATGGAACATTGTGCTTGAAGATCAATTTTTAAATGATTTGTGTCAACACTAAGTATTCTAAATTTTGTAATGAAAGAGTAGCATTTTGTGGTGCAAAGAAAGTGCTAAGAGATATTTATTGGACATACTGTTTTCCAATCTAGAGTTGGCACATGACAACAAGAGATTATTGAACTAAAATCTACAAGTACCAAATAAACTAAGGCAACATTGATCAAATATTGACATGGCTTATGAAAATGATGGACTCTGCAAAGTTATATCATTAGCATGTATCTACATTGATTCAAAGAAAAACATGGAACAAAGGACTTTTGATCATCCATCCTAATTTAAAATATTTTGATCATCTAGAATGCAATCAATGAAAACTACTAAAGTCAACATTGTAAAAAATATCCATCTACTCATAGAACCCAAGAAAAAATTCCAAATGTACATTGATAAAGGAACTATTTCTAAAATGTTGTTCATGAAATGTTTGTCACTACTCACAAATCATTGTAGTCATCAAACTAAGCTAGGGAAGGTTGGGGGGAGGCATAAATGTAGCTAATGTATTTTCATAGGAATTTATATTGATGCTCCAATGTTAAGGTGTGAATGACTTTCTATTAAAGTTAGTTCTCCACACACTAGTAGAAAATGAGAAATGTTAAGTGACCCAACTAAGAACTACTAACATAAGTGACTAATTTAGTCCCCGGTTAAAATATACGACTAGCAAATAAGTAATACAACTAAAAATGACTAATTTTGTCTAGGAACAAAAATATGACTACCTAACAAGTACTATAGTAATACAATTCAATTGTTTATATTAATTATTTTAATTGTATCATTTTCGTAATTTAAACTTACAAGTGATATAGAATTCAAAAGTTGTTATAGATACAATGAAATGTTATATTTCCTTAAACATTTTTCATTCTCACAGAGTATATATGTAACACCCTCCTCCCACATCCACCCAAGTAATCATGCCAACTAAGGTAAACATGAGACGAGAGGCTACTATGATTAGATTCGACCTCCTAGGTGACCTTAAGGAAGTGGAATCGACGGAACATCACACACAGTCATCCAACATCATCAACAAAACCCTCAAAAGATAAGTCAACGTCCACTCAAACAGCCTGTCCCTGGGTCCTACTATTGTTTTGGACCTCTGAGGCCATAATCTCTCTTATGCTATGGGTAAGGGAGCGACTAGAGACCCAAATTCGCTCTCACATGCCTGCATACCAGTGGCTGTGGACCAAACTTGCTAGTTTTGTGCCAACGACCTCAGGATTTAAGCCACATTTTCAGGCCCAGAGCCCAGATCACTGCCCAGAATGGAATGAAAGCTTGAAATCACTAAAAGTACAGGGAAATAATGATGCAAAATCAATAAGCTCAACAAGACCTTAACCAGAACCCTACTAGCCATGATAGGCATTTCGTCAAACATATCATCGACATGTAACTTACAGGTGTAAACAACAAAATTAAGTGTATGGATCTCATACTTATCTGGGAATTGCTATAAAATATTGTTCCCTCGTGTCATTTGTTGCATATTCATATATTAGGCCACAGACACAAATCCATTCATATACAAGTAAAAACATGCTGAGAGCCATACATAGTTGTTGTCACAAAATGTACATATAACCAACATAATATAAACAGAAATACCATAAACATATCGTCCATCAAAATCCACATATGCATCAATACATTTGCACATGGAAATCAAGGGAATGAATATCTCATTAATGAATGCAATAAACCAACCGGAGATGGGACTACCATGTTCCACTTGACCATAGAATGGTTGAGCCAAATCTCTCTTCAGCCATTCACCCCAGTGCCATATTCCAAGCATTAATGTGGGATTCAAAACAAAAGAACTCAACTAGGGCATATCGAGGCTAAACCACCTCACCCTCATCAATAGAAACTAGGCTTTACCATAATTCATCCCAGATCACTAGGCCAACACAGTGAACACATCATAATAGGCTTTACCATGATCTCCACCCGATCACTAGGCCAAACAAACATGGATGTCGTCGGATTTCTCCACCTACACCATGAGGAATTTTCATGTCTCCTAGTCTCTTAGGCTTTATCACAATCCAAACCCAGATCACTAGGCCCTAAACCGAGACCCACTCTCTAGGCTTTACCGCATATCCCAAACCCGAGATTACTAGGCCCAACGGAGAGAAAACCACCTCTGGGCTTTACCATATATCCTACCACTCACCGAAAAGGATTCCTAGGCCATATGATGCAACACAAAATCTGGCTTTACCATAACCCACAATCCGGTTCAGGGGTTACTAGGCCATGTGTTCTATCATTTCGGAGATCCACCTCACTTAGCTTCGAAATCATCTGGCAATCCAACTCAAACAAACCTAAGAACCCCATCACACCATGGCTATCCGGAAATGGCAACGCTAGTCTGAAAACGCTATCACACTTGGCAAAAGCCATGTCATGATAGAAAATAACCACATGCAATACCATGCATGCTAGATCTAGCAAGGAAAATATACATGCAAGTTGATACCTGCAATGAAGCCTGAGGTAGCTGCTTGATACTACCTTTCCGTGCTTGATCCTTGCTTCCTCTTTCCTTCTTTTCCCTTCTTGCTCCAATGCCAAAGTGCTCCAAGAAAAACCCTAAGTATCCAAGAGTATGAGAGAGAGAGAATAATGAGAGTGCTCCAAAACTAAATTGACAAAAGATTACCAATTGATCCTCATAAGCCTTTTTATGAATGAGGCCTATATTTTCTTCATGTTCCATTATTTTCCTCCTCAAATGCTACATGTGACCTTTCACCTCCTTTTTCTCCTAATTTCCATTATTTTCATAAATAATTGCGCCAAAAATGTCATTTTGCCTTTTCAAATCCTTAGTCATTACCTTTGCCAAATTCCTTAGCCATAAACAACCAAATGAACACCCCCTAGGATGTCTTGCCCAACATTCATCTTGGAATAAGTGTCTTATTCATCTGTGGTTATTGTTTTTTAACTTTTATTCATGGAATTTTCACCAGGGTTGTTATAATATAGGTGAGCATATAATCATCATATACCATAGTCATAAATCATATGCATAATAAAACTAGAAAAAAATAATTATACTTATCCTTTAATCAATCCTTAGCTTCTACCTTTGTTTTTATTTTGTACGCACTCTAGATCGGTTGCCACACCAGACAAACACCCAGTGCCTTCTCCTCAACCATGTGCACATACCCATAATATGCATCACACACATACAACTACACACGTCTTACAACACCATGCAATACATGCATCTACACCAGTACAACATGTACCATATGTAAAAAGTACCACTCGTACACTGCAACCACCAGCACAACATGTGCACATCATCACATGTACACGGAACCACCTACACAACGTGTACACAACACCACATGTACACAACACCACTGTACAACGTGTACATAATACCACATGTACACAGTACCAGACGCATGACATTTACGCGACAACATATGTACACATCGCCACATGTACGACATGTACACAACACGACCTGCACATCGTCACTTGTACAACATATACATAGCACCACATGTACACCATGCATGTAACACCACCTATACATAGAACTACATATCCAACATGTACATAGCATCATCTGTACACAACACCGCTTATGCAATATCCACACAACACTACATGCACATAACATCACATATGCAACATGTGCACAACAATAGTACAACACATCCAAAACCATATTGTCTTTACGAAGGAACCTTGCTTCCAGTGTCTTATCCATTCTTGTCCCACCATGTGGAAAACCACACTACTTTCATTTCACTATTGTATCCCTCAGTATAACATGTCCATAACATATACATAACATAATCACATAATATCAACTCATAACCATATGATACTGACCTTGTATATTTGTGATCACTACTCTTCTTAATCAATTCCTCATAAGACCAGGAACCTCTTCATGAAATTCACCTGTGTAAGCAATCATTCCTCCACAAGGACGATTCTTGATGACCCTATTAGACAGTGACATAGATACATGGACACATACATACATATATATAGACATTAGTATAAAACAATCATGGTCCCGTCAAACAATGGCATGCGTACACACATATATATACATATAAATGTTAATGTTAATAATCATGATCCATGACGACCCTGTCAACATGACATAGATCACACCTACATGTATATAATTATTATATATATAAATATATATATATATATATAATAAACATCAGCATCATCATGATCATAACATAATTACCAGATATCAAGGTCAAGGTTAAAAGAACTTCCTTTATTCATGCACAACATGCACGACATTGAGGACAACAATTCCCAACATAGCCAAGGCATCCAACACGTCAGATCCATTTACTTTACCTTTTCTGGTTACCTTCTCATGTTTTTGCTTCAACCATCCATTTACCATAATGAACCCAACCAGTCCAGCCAATTGTCATAGTCTTACCTTTCGTTGCGCTTACTCATGCACAAAAGCTTCATCTGAGTCTTACATTACTCGTTGGGTACCACATAGCTCTCCCCTAACTCCATTAAATTTCCTCTTTCCTGACCAATTCTGAAGACTCAAAACATAAAAGGAAACCCAAGAAACAACAAGAAGAAAACCATGGAAAACCAACAAAAATACGACACTGGAAACAAAGTGGCGTAGCTATGCACCAGACACATGCAAAACCACAAATCAAGCCCAACAATCACAAAAGAACAAAAGAGAAAGACTAGACAAAGACACCATGACTCAATCCCCATGGCTCCCGAGAAAAGCTCGACCTGAGCCTCCTTCAAGATTTCATGGCAATTTCTCTTTCCATGCAACTCCCTGCATCACACTGTCATAGACACATAACTATCAATGCATAAATAAATATAGAAATACACCAGTTATCTTATCTTAATGTGCCACACACATTTCTTGCAACTGAACACATCCACGACATCTCTCAAGAGACTCCAATCCCCTTGATAGATCCACCTCTAGCTAATGTACCTGTCAAGTACATGTTCGTGAGTCTAGAACATCTCCACATAATATCAAACAAAATCAAGGTTAAGAAGACTTCATGTATGCAAAGCACACATTCATTTGGAATTAGGGTTTCCAAACATAGCCAAAGGAATTCTTGTCCAATTCCTTCCTTTTACCTTTTTACTTGGTTGCAATCAAGGCTTACTGGTACTATCACATCACCCAACTGTTAGTTATATAAGCACTTCAATTGTTACTTTGTCACGCTAATAACAAGCATGTTTCCCTAAAACTTTCTCACACGTGTCAATCTCACATTCTAAAGATCAAAACAATCATATCTCACAATTTTAAATTAACCTTTACCAAGACTAACAATTGTGTCATAATCCATAGTCAATTCATAGTCCTTAGACACAATGCTACAACTATCACCTACCATACTCAAGTACATATCAACTATCTCAATATATATGTGTTAGTACAATCATCTTAAAACAAAATCATTTGAACATATACTCATATTATGCAATTCATCAAACATTCAACTAACTTGCAACATACCATGTTAAATAAATTAACTAGATGACATAATCAAATAGTCAAGCACCAATTATACGACATAAGAAAACTTGTACCTTACTGTATCTTAGGGGAGGCTATCTTGTTTGCACAATCAAGCTAGTTAACATGATATAACTTCTCAACGCATCAGCTTAAACATAAATAAGATCATGCTATCCATAACAATCACTAACTAACATGTTCACATCCTAACCCATAAACATTATCATTTATGCAATCACATATGTACGATTGGTCTATATTAGTATGACACCAAATCATAAACATGTTGGCTCATACTTGAATATCGCAACCATAACCATTTGCATAGGCTAATCCAGGTTAACACAATACATATAACATCAAGATCTTCAATGCAATGAACATAACCATCACACATATGGCCAATCCAAATTACAACATCAAGATCTCAATGAGATAACCCCGATCATCAGTTAATAACATATAACAACAATAAGCTATATATCACGCTCATCCATGACATATAACCTAATCATCAGGTTATTTAATGTAAAACAACAATAGCAATGCATACAAGTATAGGTTACTATCATTCTTGACTATCTGACACATGTGCATATAACTACACTAATCAACTAACATCTATCATGAATGTACTCATAACATCAAAATACATGTACATAAACCTGATGCATATAATATCCTTAACTTACATACCTACATGCCAACATACAACACCTGTATGATGATCTGCTCTTACCCCAAAGTCTAATGTTGCAACCTCATTATGATGATCTGCATCTCCTATTCTATCTCAACCAACACATTAACATCATAACACACCAATATCATCCTGATGACCTAAATTACATACCATGACTTCACAAGGAATGTTTGACCTACTATTCAAGCATACCTATAACCAAGACCATACATGCATGACAACTGGATATAAGCATATAACACATGAGTACCAAACCATGCACACATCATTCTAGCTAGATTCTAGTCATCAATGCATGACCATATCAACCACACAAACCATGACCTCATGCATGACAACAACAATTACTTCATTGTAGACATTACCATATGCAACCATAAACATACATAAGCAATGCATAATCAACTACACACACGCATGAATGCATGTAGTCGAGCATAAGCGATCAATTCTTGTAACCAACCTACAAGACTGATACATGTAATCAAACATACACGAATGCAACCTAACACAAAAGGACGTAAGTAAGAGACATAAAATCGACATGTAAGTGACATATAATCCATATGAAATTAGTCACATACCTATGAAAAATGTGTTCCAAAATATCAACATCGCATTCTCCATGATAACCATACTACAACCCTAATCCATCATCAACCAAATGCAACAAGTATATAAGTGTAAGAGACACACATGCAACTGACATGCATGCATGACCAACACATTCAACCCATCCAGTCTGAGAGTTGTGTAGAAATTCCCAATGTAGATCAACAGATTATGCAATATACTAAAGCAAAATACAAGATCTACTTCTACAACAAACTTTGTAGAAGCTTAATTGAATATGAGCAAGATCAATGAGAACACATATAATTGAGAATGAGAAATCAATCACACATAACACAAAAGAAATAACCCGGGGAAAGCCTCAGCCTAAAACCCCAATCTCTATATTATCATACAAGTGGAAATATGTTCAAGTTACAAAAAGAATTAGCTCACAAGCTATCCTTCTCTCTCTGCAATCAAACAATAATACTCATAGACAGTCAAAGGCTCTCACAACCTTCTCCTCTGCCCTCCAAGCCTCCTATTTCCTTGCACAGTTTTTCTGGGGTCCAGTGCTTCCACTTGTGTGAATTCCCACCTCACACTGCTCACTTGGCTCAGAAATAATTGTGCAAACCTAAAGGAGATAATTCCTTCTGCATGGATGAGTTTCCTATATAGGAAAAATTCTCCAACTAATAGTGCATTGTCCCTTCCTCTGATCTCAACTGGGTCTCTGACTGAACTGACATGCATGAGTTATTTATGAGAAAATATTCCGTTATCTAGAGAGCAACAGTTACATGCATGCAAGCACTAACTAACTAAACTCACAGTTAATTCAACAAACTGTTTGAATTAATCTAACTTGACTTGACTCAGTTAACTGAGCCAACTAATTACAACTCAATATTACAACTCATCCTTATCTCTTTAACTGATGGATAAATTCCTCAGT
>APFE030952185.1:0-44949 GCA_000404065.3 Pinus taeda | reverse complement strand
GAGAAATCAATCACACATAACACAAAAGAAATAACCCGGGGAAAGCCTCAGCCTAAAACCCCAATCTCTATATTATCATACAAGTGGAAATATGTTCAAGTTACAAAAAGAATTAGCTCACAAGCTATCCTTCTCTCTCTGCAATCAAACAATAATACTCATAGACAGTCAAAGGCTCTCACAACCTTCTCCTCTGCCCTCCAAGCCTCCTATTTCCTTGCACAGTTTTTCTGGGGTCCAGTGCTTCCACTTGTGTGAATTCCCACCTCACACTGCTCACTTGGCTCAGAAATAATTGTGCAAACCTGAAGGAGATAATTCCTTCTGCATGGATGAGTTTCCTATATAGGAAAAATCCTCCAACTGATAGTACATTGTCCCTTCCTCTGATCTCAACTGGGTCTCTGACTGAACTGACATGTATGAGTTATTTATCAGAGAATATTCAATTATCTGGACAACAACAGTTACATGCATGTAAGCATTAACTAACTGAACTCACAATTAATTCAACAAACTGTTTGAACTAATCTAACTCAACTTGACTCAGTTAACTGAGCCAACTAATTACAACTCAATATTACAACTCATTCTTATCCCTTTAACTGATGGATAAATTCATCAATCAATGGAGAAACTGTTGCATGTCCCCACATAGACTTCATGTTTGATTTTCTACAACTAATTAACTCAAGATGATTTAATTAATTATTTTACAAACAGCTGCTAAGATCAAATTCGAATTTTACTTCTCTATTTTAGTTCAGGGACTAACTAAAATAGGAATCTAAATCGAAATGCTATTTATAGCAATGTTATTTTTAGCACTTCCATTTTTCATTCCTTGTTGCTATGTCCAACACTAGTACTCGAACTGCTATTTATAATAGTGTTATTTTTAACACTTCTATTTTTAGCATTTCTTGTTACTATTTTCAATGAGTTGAACCATGCTATGATACCACTCTGTAACACCCTCCTCCCACATCCACCCAAGTAATCATGCCAACCAGTGTAAACATGAGATGAGAAGCTACTTTGATCAGATTCAACCTCCTAGGTGAGCATAAGGAAGTGGACCCAATGGAACATCACACACAATCATTCAACATCATCAACATAACCCTTAGAAGACAAGTCATCCACTCAAACAAACTATCCCTGGGTCCCACTGTTGTTCTGGACCCCTGAGGCATGTAGCCGCCACACCTCTTCTCAGAGATAAGCTACCATCGTCCGAGCTAGTATTATTTCCATTTTGTTTGTAAGCATATTTTAGTATTTGATATTAATGAAATGAAGTGTTATTTTTGCTGCATCTCTGTATTTATGGTTATATCTATAATTTGTTGCGTTTATGTTTAAGTTCGGATCAATTGGTACTAGGATCCTCAAAAATTTCCTAAATGATTTTTTCTATTTCATTCTTCTACCTATAAGGGTGCACATTTCATGGTATACTACATGTAACCAAGGAAATCCCATGGTCATGGTACCCTCATGAGGGTGATAATCCCTAGGGTGTTTTTAATACTTGATGATGTTTAAAGAGGACTAGCTACAAATTAGGGTGAATCTCCTATCGTGGGTTGGTCAACTATTTGTATGACATTGAATTGTGCAATAATGCTTGAGTGGCCTTTCTTCAATAACTTCTCTATATGATGATAGGTGATAATTTTAATGGAAGTAGATGTTACACTCTCGAGGGTATTTTTGTGTCATTCCTTAGTTAAGATCATTTAAAAATCCTTGAGATCCATGGTGACAGGTCCCAAAGTGTGCAACTATTTTAACATGAGAATTACATCACAATCCCCCATTTCAATAACAAACATGACAATTTAAGATAACACCTTCCCATTTGGACGTTCACATTTTCACATTGGCCACCCCATTTCACCATACCACCATTGGCTATTATAATTTGAAAATTAGGTATATGGTGACAACCATAATAGGTCTCTTCAACCTCTCTCCTATGAATTAAATTGTGGGTGTTGCCAATATCAATAAATGTATTCACTTTGTGGTTCTTATGTAACTAGTCAACTTCAAGGTTTGGGGCAGTGAAAAACCTAATAAGGCATGGATATAAATCTAGGGTTCTTAGCAAGGAGCTTGCAAGGCGGGTTTAGCATTTGTGGGAAGGTAAGATATTCCAAGTTTGGTTCAAGAGTCACTTCAATTGAGACATATTCTAAGTTCTCTTACGGGGATATATCCATTTGCAATATTTTTTGTTCTTTTCATTTGTGCCCTTTGAAACAATATTCATCACAATTTAGCAAAGTTTGAGGCATTGTCATTCTACCATCTCTTCATGAGACAAGTTTTGGACTCTCAATGGTTGAGAGTTGGAGGGGCTGGGGTAGTTGCGATGATAGGGCTAGTTTGAGTAGTGAATAAAGGTCTTTTGGTTTGGGCATTTATCACCATATTAGCTTCTTAATTTCTTTAATAAGCGTCCAACCATGTTGTTGGACACTACACAAATTCTTTCAAAAAGGAATGAGATAGGCCCTTAATGCAAATTTTCAATTGCTCAAAGGCTATGGTATAGTCAATAAGTATGCTTGTTTGGCATAATTTTGTCATGCATTATAGGTAGTGAGTGCCATGTCCAATATGAGCATAAAAGACCTTTACAAACAAGTACCAAGCAATGTAGCCTCCATAAGCTTTCTTATCCCATTGCCATCATTACTAACATTGTGAATCCAAATATAAGAACCCCATTCTTAATTTTTATATGTTATTAGTAATGTAATGGAAAGATAAATACTATTCCATTTGAGTCTTTCAACCCAAGGTATCAAAACCATCAAACTTGTTTATGTCCACATTTAGAAAGCAGTGCCATGAATTGTGATTCTGGAAGGATGTGTGATGGGTATTCAGAAAGAGTGTGTGAGTGTCTTGCACTTTGTTTGCAAATATGCCCCCATGGTTGGATCAATATGTGGATTTGGTGTCATGATATTCAAGTGGCTACATAAATGTCCCAGCATTTGACCTTAATTATACATCACTTTAGAGAGATCTTGACCAAAGAACTAATGTTAGAAACCATGTCTTCAATTTAGTGGTGCTTAGCGGGCATATCTTGTTTTCCCATGCTTTCCACGTTGTGAGTATGGAACCACCTAAGAGTTTTTCAAAGTTATTCTCAATTCATCTCACTACAATCAATGGCTTGAAAGGGTTTTTTTTTAGATGATCAACAAATATTGTATTATTAGGTCCACGTGAAAAGGGTTATTAGAAAGGTAGACCCATGCGATCAACACGATGCAAGGAACGTTTTGAGATAGGTCTCTCATTATGGTGTTGTCATAACCCAAACTGTTTTATTATTATTATTATTATTATTTATTTATTTATTAATTATTAATTAATTATTTATGTTTATTTATGTTTATTTATTTTTTTACGTTGGTGGAAGTATTACCCCCTATTGAATATTAATATGTTGATAGATTTTCAAATTCATTCATAATGTAAATATGTAGGAATTTTGTTGGAAACTACATAGGCTAGGGTTTCTATGGTCCTAGGGATAGGGGAATGTCAAGTGCTATAGCTCTTTGAAATATTGAAGGGTTTCCAACAATAGTATTTGGCTAAGTCTTTCATGATACTCACTAAAGAAGGATTGAACTCACCCATCATATTGTTAACCAATACCATGTTATGCAAGAGTGATCTCTCCAAGTGTTGTTCTCAATGTGCTATAGCAATAAGACAATTACAAGTTCATGCAAGGTTGGTTTTGGTTGTGCTTGAAGGGATTTTGATACACTTTGAGGTACATGTAAAACAATTCCATATATAGGTGTTCTCTTATGCAATACTACTAGAAGGGATGTCAATAAAGGTTACAAGGGTGTCCATCTAGGTGACATGACTTGCATTTTTTATGTGTATTCTTCCTTAGCCATAATTTTACCTATTAAATGATAGATCAATATGTTATTTAAAGACATCAGAACATGTCCCTAGCTTAAAAAAAATTATGCTAAAATATGAACATGTGTTGGCTCAAGAAAGAGTTTTGATACCACTTGTACACTTCCTTAACCCTTAACTTTGAAACACAACCCATGTATAGAGTGATTATGTATGTAGAAAACTAGATACGAGTGACAAATAATATCAAATATGGGGAATGTACAATTGTATTATCACAGTCAAAATAAAGAAAGTGTTGTTCACTTTTAAGGTGGGATGAAATTTCATTTAGCAAAGCTCCAATTAAAATAATACTCAATAAGACATTCCTTATCTTCCTATCTCTTCATATATATTTTCAATAGTAGAACCCTAACTACTTGTGGTCCCATAATTAATGAGTACAAACTACCTAGCAGGTCTTCTGAGGTGGACCCTTTTACATCAAATAATCATCCACTATTGTCTAATTGGTTTACTCAACGAGGATGGTTGCATACATAAATTGACTAACTCTTAAGTAGCCTAAAGTAGGGAGATTAGGGTAGGGCCCTAACAAGTACACACATTATTTCACATCGTGCATGTTTACAATGCTTAGCAAAATAGGTACATAACCTCTAATGGACATAATAATCTCCAATGTTTTATCTTGCCAAATTGTATGTCTCCTAGTGATGCAGGCTCGACTTACTGAATCAATCTCGCCTCCCAACCACATGTCTATATGTGCTAGCATTTAGATATCAAGATTCCTTGATAGTTATAGTGGCTACTATTGAAGTAACCAACACACATTTTTCTTCATGCTTTAGTGTATCCTTCTTCTATGTAACATTATGTGAATGCATCTTTCTCCAGTCTTGCCTATGCTTGAAACATTCTTCCATGTAATATCCCAACTTGTCAAAGTAATAACAAATAACATATTTTTATGTAAGATTTTTTTTAATACTTTACTTATAACTATTTGGTTCACTTGTTTCATTTGTTCTCATATGATTTCACTATAAATGTTCAATATCTATTCTTCTTCTATTAACTTTATATATGCATTACTATTCTTGTAGTAGCATGCAACCAAACTCACTCTATGCCAATCTTGTCACTCCATCAATGATATCTAGATTTGGTCAAAAACATGTTGAAAAATTTCAACCAAACCATTGTTGGGTTACAACATGAGATCCGTAGCCTCTATATTGTTAATCATTCACACCTTGTATTTGTGTTGTATAATTAGTGACATCTCATACAATTCATCTTTAGTGCATATGGTTGATTCTTCAAATATAGTATCTCTACTATTATCCTATTACAAGGGATTTCAAATATGCATGAACTAGTCAAAGCTCTAATAGGAGGAACAATATGATCAACGATACGGGAGTATAATGTTCATCTTCATCACATGTCTCAAGCTTAATCAACACAACAACATCAATGGGAGTTGTTTCTTTCATTTCCATAATCTTTAACAATTGTTTTATCCAACTTAATGCCAAGAAAAGGGATGCTTAATGGAAAACCATCTCCCATGCATTGCAAATTCCCTCAAAATTATATTAACATTACTTAAACCAAACACAAATTATTATATTATGCTAGATTCAAGGTATTCAAGACTAAAACAACCATAACATTGTAAGTAATGAACTTGGTTATGATACCACATGATAAAGTGTTAATGAACCTAAAGTTCATTACTTGAACATTAAACTTTTGAGGGAAAAAGCATTCTGCATGTAGATAAGCACACCCAAACTTTATTAGCTTGAATATCACTTTAGTATAAAGGGAACTCAAAAACCCTTTAAGTTAGTCAATATGACACACCATGCTCTTTTTTTAGAGAATAATAATAACATTGTTGCATACTAGAGCCTAATAGTCAATGCTCTAAAAATGACAACATTGCATTGTGGAACTGATTATTTTAATTAAGTTCAAGATAATTTAAGATGATAAGAACAATAGTGCACGCAATGTAATGCTCAACAACTCTACAAAATTTATAGCTTTGGTAACATAGCAATTGCAATATACAATGAAGCTATATAGAATCACAACTTAGCCTTCAATGGCTTCAATATCAAATTATATGGCCTAAAGGTCCTACACAACAATAACTTACTATTTTAATGGTTCATTATGCTTCTATAATTTTAGCTTCTCACAACCTAGGGTTCACAAAACACAATCTTTTTCCTCAACATATTGATCTTTCATGCTTTAATACAAGAAGTTTTAGAACCCTTTTACATTTGCTCATCTTTTTTAAGAGATAATTGTAACAATGAAGGGTCATGTGTAATATTTAGGTATTTTGCTAATCATTTTTAATTAGCGACCATCCTTCATAACCGTGAATTTTGTGTTGGAAGATAATCACATAAACTCATTGAAATCCAATAATCAACTTTGTTTTGCCTGACAAACTTTGCAATTAATTATGTCACTACTTTAATAACATCTTTATCTTTGAAGCTAATCACATTACTGCTTTAATAACATCCCTATCAACATAATATACTTATTTCTAATATTACACCATATGAACCTATGTAGTTCAATACTCAGTACTCTTACTCTTCTTGCCTCTTAACTTCATATTGCACAACCTTATCCGTACTATTAATTTTTCCAACAAAAACTTGACATCCATCATTGTACCTCGCCTATGAAGAAGTTACATGGTCAAATCTTCTCGAGACCCTTCAGATTAGACCTTGCTAATTTGACCAGCAAATAGATCCTTTCGAGTCGATCAATTTTATACTCTATAAAAAAAAAGCAAATGCTCTAGCATAATACAAATCATTTTAATCAAATAAATAATATAATTAGAACTTCATTGCAAGCATTATCCATCATAGTGGTCTTCATGTACAAATGAATAAGGCTTCCAACCTACCCGTGCATAATTCCATCCAATTCCGAGCAACGTTCTGTAAGATTGTGCATGGTGCTAAGGATTGCTGATTCCATGAATAGTGGGGAATAACCATGGATACATGCATAATTTTTTTAATTGGATGGGAAATGAGAAGACTGAGTAAATAAAAAAAAGCCTTTTTCGATAAATGTGTTTCTGCTATTCAAATTTTCTAGCAGTGAGTCGATGTAGCTCAATCGATTCACAGCAGCGTTTGATCGCTGGGAGATTGAATTGGACTTCGAGAAGAAGCAGAAGACTGAAAGCTAAAATCTAGGGCTTGTCTGCTTTTCATTTGTGATAGTCGTTCCTCCAAAATGCCTGGGAATCCTCCATTTTCCCAGCCGGATTCTGCAGAAGACCATGAAGAAGATGAGGAGGAGGAAGAAATCAAAGACGAGAAAGTGCGGGAAGCAAAGGGGCAAATAAAGCAAGTGCAGAAGCTGGTCAAGCGTTTAGCGGGCGAGCAAGTGCAGATACGCGTCCATGACGTGAAGATCAAAGGGAATACAAGAACGAAGGATTCGGTGATAGAAGCGGAGGTGGAAGAAGTGAAGAATGCAAAGACAATGCAGGAACTAGTGCAGGCCGCTGCCAAGGCCAATGCGCGTCTCCAGAGCTTGGGGATATTCGAGTCAGCCACCATTACTTTGGACGCTGGCCCTCCGGAGCTCCCCGACACTGCCAATGTCATCGTGGAGGTCCAAGAATCTGACAAACCCTTTTCCGGTGACATCGGCATTTTCTCAAAACCTGAGGTATAATAGTATGCTTATTTCCGTTCTTAAAGTAAGTTCCAACATTTGTTCACTGATTTTGCACAGCCGATTCACTTTTGACTAAAGCATTCGCTTAATCTTAGACCATGTAATATTCTTTCGGGAATTTAACTAGAATTTCATGTCATATGCAGCGTATGTTAATTAGGGTTCATAATGCCTGATAACAGAGGCAAAACTATTTTCAGACATTACTAGAGTAAAAACAAAATATCTTTATTTAGTGTAGATAACGAGGCAGTGTAAGATACTGTCAGACTGTAACTTTTTGTTCTCTAGTTTTCTTCTCAATATCAGTTTAGAGATAATTTCCCAGGGTGTGGGACAACAGCACCCCTTTCACAATTAACTTTTAGGGCCATCGATCTGCTTCTTTTGCTGGCAGGAGGCGGAGACCATCTCATACCTTATCCTTAATTGCAGATATAAACTCATTTTGCAGATAATTTTTCATCCACTTTCCCATTCTGAAATTCCTCACATTTGAGTTTCTTCGATGTTCCTTGCCTTTACTTAAGGCATTCAAACAACAAGCCAGGCTTGGGAAATTATCTGAACATCCTGCTTGAAACGTGTCTGACTAGAAATAAGCTCATATATCAAGGCAAGCAGTGTGATCCTCAGAATGTGGCAATCAAGGCCATCCGACTCAACTGTTTGCTGAGACATACACACCTTGATAAAGATGAAAAAAGGTGGCCCAATGGATGGTCTATTCCTATCTCTGAAGAAACATTGTCTTATCAAAATCTAATATTGAAGGCCACCTGAGTGGACACAGAATAGGTCTGCACTTTGCTTTGATGGAGCGTCTAAAGTGATTTGGGAGCAACAGATGCCAGTGTAGTGATTTACGGACGAGGATATATAAGATAAGATAATTATATTAATGTCCAATGAATGACCACAAAAGTAGGTCAATGGATCTCAAAAGTACATCTAGATTAAATAATGACCACAAAAGTAGGTCAATGGATCTCAAAAGTACACCTAGAGTAAATTTAAGAGAGAGGGAGCACAGAAGCATATCCTAATGCCATATTATCAAATGCAGAAGGCATAAAACAGAAAAAATGGTGAAATAACTAGCCAACAAGAGTACAAGATAAATGTGGAAGCAAAACCATGACAAGTATAAAGAGTAGATGTTAAGTTGTGCTGAAATGATACACAAAGGTTGAATGCGGGGAGAGAGAAGAATGCTCCTTAGCCTAGTCATCAGTCACTGCAAAGAGGCCGATGCAATATCTATTGATGTTGCTTGGAGAATATCTTGGGCCAAGGGTTCTTGTGTAAGCCTGGGAGGAGCCATGGATTGAAGAGGTCCATTTCTTTTAACATCCATTGCCAAAGGGAAAAACCTTAAAGGGAAATTGGCTGTTCAAACAGACCTAGAGAATAGTGCTTTGTGTGAAACTAGCCCAACTTTAAGGCCTCCAAGAGATGGTTGTTTGCAAGTCTGTTAATGTTTCCCCTGGGGTCTACAACCAAAACTCCTTAGAAGTCCAATGGAGGTTGGTTGTACTATTGGGGTGGGAGGCTCAAGAGGAGACCCAAGCTCTCATTGATATTATATTTGAAATGGTGTGGGCCTCTGCTTGTTGTTTGTTGCCTTGAGCAAATTGAATGACAAGGAACAAAAAGTTGTTGCTCTTGATTGTTAAATTAACATGAAACTCTGCAACTACTTAGATGAATATCTGAACATTGAAAACTAGTTTACTTTCACCAAGATACAGAGTCTCTTAACAATTCATAAGCAACGGAATAAAAACACAGATAAAAACACATGCACAAATTGACACACTTATTTTCTCAGGAAAACCAATAGGGAAAACTTGTTTGCTTGATGGGGCTATTTTATTGATTGTTCTTTGTTAATTTTAGGTAAGTTCTATGCTGAGAGCAAATTTACTTCAATTTTCCATATTAGCTCAATATCAATTCCAGATTAGCAATCACATTTAGCATGATGGTAAAATGCAGATAGAACATAAACATAAATCGCAGAAAACAAGCCAAGAAAAGAGGACACAAGATGTGGCGCTAGCCAGGGACAAACCCCAATGTGGGGAAACCCTTGATCAATTCTTCTTATGTTTTCTTCAATAGTTTAGCAGAGAGAGAGATAGTACATATACATCAGAAGTCAACACTTTGACTTGACAAGATAAGAGCAAAGATCTTCACCATGAAGATAACATAATGAAGTAGCTGATCTGATCATAGGTGAAGGCATATTGCTTCAACTGAACCTCCAAGGTGACTCCATCACCATCCTGCACCCATCACTATGCTGCACCTCATCATCATGTTGCACTTGACACTGTGCTGCACCCAATCACTCAGTTGCTCTCATCACTATGCTGCTCCCATCACTGAGCAGTACCACATCATCATGTTGTACTCATCATCAACTAGCTGTTGCAATGCATCGAGTTGCTGCTATATCTACATGCCCATCATCACCATGCTGTACCATTGTGCTGCACTATACTGCATCCATGCTGCCCATAACAGTCAGTGCATTTATCATGCTGTAGTCATCCATGTATGCTGCATCTAAACATGCTGTCAATACAACCATGCTAATGTTGACAATACAACCATGCTGCATCTTATTACATCATGTGCTGCACCATACTATCTATTGTGCTGCATTGTACTTCCATTGTGTTTAGTCCTCTATGCTGCTGGCTATGGCCTGCGACCTAGCCCAGCAACAAGTAAGGTTGAGTTATTTTTACCCTTGAACAACAATGTCTTCCTCTTATTGTTGCACAGTGAGGGTTGAGACAGGCCTCTCCATGGACTGTGTTATGCCCCTTCTTTCTCTGCTATTATGAGACCACTAGGACAATGCTTAGGCAACGTCTGGTTACACTCTTTGACAGCTAGAGATCCCCTAGGACCGCGGCCAATTCTTCTCATTATCTGCGGCTAGGTAAAGACTATGTGTCTCCCAATAGGACTGCGGCTAGGGCTTGCACTCACAACAGTTAGGGCACATGAAAAACCCTCTTGAAACTGCGGCCTAGAACAACGTATGAGGGATCTCTTTTAGGGCCTAGATAAGGCAACGTGTAGATATTTTATGGACATCATTTATGTCTTCACCATGACTATGTTTAGGTCTTCACCATGACTGTGTTTAGGACAGCTTCACCATGACTGCGTTTAGGACAACTTCACCACAACTTCACCATGACTGCGTTTTAGGACAACTCCATTAATTGCATTTATTAGGGCAACGTTAGAAGCTAGGTCATCTTCTTTTAGGGCTGCGTAGATCGTTCTTTCCTATGGCAACTTTCAGATCTAGGGCATCTCTCCATTAGGGCAACGTTGTCTCCTAGGATTTCTCCTCCCACCAAAACCCAAAGACAAGTGGAGAGGAAGAGATCACAAGTAGATTGCGTTCAAATGACTAGCAATTCACCTTTTTTTATACTAAAACGTTGAGCACAAGTGGGGAAAATTTGGTTGCTGGCCGACCTTGACGAATTGTCCCATAACACAAATAAATTCATATCTCCATGAATACTTATCGAAATCGGATGATCTTTAGATCAATCCTACACCTCTCGATGAGAGCAATCCAAGAAAAAACAAGCTGCCATGAATAAGTATACCCACATGGAGTTTGGCCCTGGTTGCCAATTTTAACATTCTTGAACACTTGGATCTATTACAAAGCAATTTGTCTCTTTGAGAAAACGTTTTGCTTCTCTCTCAAATCTTAGCTGATACAGTTGATCTTGGCTGTCCTTGATCCTTCCTGATCTTGACCCTTCTAGCACACAGTTGTTCCTCTACTGCCTCCTTGACTTGCTCTGCAAAACCTGCTCTCTTCTGCTTAATCTTTGCGCACTAGAGGCTCCTTAATCCTTGCGCACTAGATCCTTATTTCCTAGCACACTTGAGCCCCTATTCTCTAGCGCAAATCAACTCCTATTTTATAGGTAAAATCCCAATTTTGTAGCGCACTTGGCAACCCTATTTCTTAGGAACCAACTCCTCTTCTTTGCGCACAACCAACTCCTAAATCCTAATGCACTTGTTCCTCCTATTTCTTAGGAAACAATTGCTATGCTCTCCATAATCGAGGCTCTCTCACAAACTCGTGAGCTTTGTCTTGTCACACAGACCTTTGTGCACAAAATAATTAATATTCCTTGTGCCTTCGTCCTTCCTTTATAGGCCCAATTCGAACATGCAAGGAGACCCAGTTCAAATTTATAACTCGAGTTCTGATTGTCAAGTTAATTGAGAGCCCAACTGATTCCTTCTCCAATCAACCCTGAAGTTCTTAACTCGCCCTTCAATCAAGACTGAAGACTAACTCGCTCTAACTGAACTTTTAACTGCCATCTCTTTCTGTAGTAAAACTGATGAAAACTCCTCTTTAACTAAAGCTCCAACTCTACGCATGCTAACTTGATAATTATTCCAATAAACTCGAAATAACTCATCCTAATTGAATTCTAACTCATGATGACTTTTTGAGGTCTTCATTGGCTAAGGTACAAGCCAAATGACCTTGCTCGCTACATTTTCAACATTGATAGGCTTTGGCTAGATTTGCCCATGCATGGTCTTGCCCTATGTTTGAAAATCTCCCTCATAAAAAGAGCTAGGGCTATCTAGTATGGATCAAGATTAGTTGGGAGCGGAAAGCGACATTTTCAAAAGCTCCCCGGTTAGGAGCGAATCAAGAGCGACTTTTTATATAATATATATTTTTATATATTTTGATGAATATATGTCAACAAAATCATGTAGAATGATGAATTAGATATAAAAAACATAAAAACATGGATTAAACCATATAACATCAATCATCTAGAAGTTATAATCTTCATCAACCACGTCCACAAGTTACAAGTTCTCATCTATATAACATGTAAGGGTGCACATAACCAAAACAACATCGAGTGCAATCCATCTCTAAACTGAAAATACATCAACAAATAGGCTCTAGATGGCCTCTAACATCCAAAAAAATCATGCTATAACAAATAGCTACATATCATCAAAATCATTGCCTATCTTGGGATCTTTGTCATTAATATCATCCTCTAAGCAATTAACATAAAATTGAAAAGATGTAGCATTTCAAGTCAAGATTTTGTTTGAGCGATGGGCACATTTTTAGTAGGGTCATGATTGAGGAGTTCGACAACCAATCTCACTAACATCAAGGTACGTAAAGGGCTTGGTGCTCTTGATTAAATACGAGTCCCATATCCTAGTACATGACAAAATCTAATGGAAACATTGCAATCCCCCCAATCCTGAAATCCTGAAAAACTGATAAGTTTGCTGGATTTCGAGTGAGATCTAAAATTCTACTTTTTCCATATGAAATCCAACGAGTTCGAAACAACTCTCAAACATCCCAAGTCATTTCATGGTAATGTTAGAAATTTAAGTAAAAGGATGAAAATGAAAGATAAAAAAAAATGCCCCTCTTGTTTCTTTGAAAAAAAATTGTGTTTGGAACATCTTTGTGACAATTTTTTTGTGAAAAAACCAGGGAGCGATTTTTTTTTTTGTTTTGTTTGCGGGGGTGCGCTCCCGATTCGCTCTCGCTTGGAGCGCGCTTCGAGTGGGGGGGGGGGTTGCTCCCCTGCAACCCTGGTATGGATAAGAGAAAAATGTGGAGAGGGAGTCTTTCAAGTCCTAACAAAAGTACTAAAACCTTCCAATAATTTTATAGTAGATGGGACATTTGAAAATAAGGTGCTCCTTCTAGTTTTATTGGAATCGGTGGAACCAATTTTTTTTAAAATTTAATTAAATTTGGTGGGGTGGCCCACCTCTAAAACAACCGTAGGCCCCCCCTAAAGCTCTTTAAAGACACCTCCCTTCATTTTCACTCGCAACTTGGAGCTTTTGAAATTCTTGAGTTGAGTTCTTGAGGGGGTTTGAAGAGATTTTGTAGGGCTGTTTTGAGGGAGTTCTTGGGTAGATTTGGAGAGCTTTTGTGCTGAGTTTCTAAAGGAGATTTGAAGCTGCTTCAAGGGTTTTTCCCAAGGATCTTGGGCTGTGTTTGAGTTGTTTTTGGAGGAGATTGAAGGGGCCATTTTCACATTCTTGGGGACTGCTAGAGAACTGTTCGTCATTGTTTGGAGCTGCTCTTCTTCTCAACATTTGCAAAGCTTCTTAGAGTATGTCAAGGGATTTATTCTTCTTCTATTTTTCTCTATTTTTTTTTCCTAGAATATAAACACTAAGGTTTTGTATGCAAATATTTATTTGTTGCTAGAAAAGTTACCATGGCCCCTAAAAAGAAGAATGATCCAACATGGGTTCATTACCATTTAGATGAACAAGGGGATGCAATTGTTGTGGGAGGCACGTTAAAGGTGGAGGGATCCATAGGATTAAAGAATACCTAGCACATTGGTGAGGTCAAGAAAAACCTTGTAAA
Organism: Pinus taeda; assembly: GCA_000404065.3. Lineage (NCBI taxonomy): Eukaryota > Viridiplantae > Streptophyta > Pinopsida > Pinales > Pinaceae > Pinus > Pinus taeda. The sequence continues at coordinate 30,851 of APFE030952185.1, read as the reverse complement.
CAAGTTTTAGATGAGTTTAAAGCAGAGATGCTAGGTTTCATTGAAGCCTTCCAAGCAGAGAAGGGCAAAAAGGTTGTGGAAGGCACGTTAAAGGTGGAGGGATCCATAGGATTAAAGAATACCTAGCACATTGGTGAGGTCAAGTAAAACCTTATAAACAAGTTTTAGAAGAGTTTAAAGTAAAGATGCTAGGTTTCATTGAAGCCTTCCAAGCAAAGAAGGGCAAAAAGGAAAATTAAAAAAGACATAGCCAAAAGTAAAAAAGATGATGCTCGTTTTAGTGACCTGGATTTTGAAGGATGTATGCTTGGTTTTGAAGAATCCTCTTGTTTTTTCGTTAGAATTGGAGATGAACTTGCTTCTAGCCATAGTTCATCTAGTTTGAAGAGGGCACATAAAGTAATTGGCTCTTTCTTTGTACCCCACACCACTCCTGGTGCTTAACCCACCATTGATGCTAAATGGAAGAAAATAGAGAAGGAAGTTGCATGGGAATGCATTGCTAAATGGTGGTATGATGTAGACATGCCTTCCAATGCCACTAATTCTACATATTATCAGTGTATGATTGATTTTATAGCTTCATGTGGTCTGGGCTTGAAAGGCCCTAGTTTTCATGATATTAGGGGGCCACTCCTACAAAATGAGTTCCAAAGAATAAATGAGTACCTCGTATAGTTCAAACAATCATGGACCAAAACAGGGTGCACAAATATGTGTGATGGTTGGATTAATGGCAGATTTTGCATCATTTCAAATTTTTTAATTGCTTGCCCAAAAGGTATCATGTTTTTCAAATTTGTGGATGCAACTAATCAGGTGAAGGATGTTAAAATTGGCAACTAGGGCCAAACTCCATGTGGGTCACCTTATTATGACATCTGATATTTTTCTTGGATTCCTCTCTTTGAGAGGTGTAGGATTGATTTAAAGATCATCCGATTCAGACATGTAAAAATAAAGATATGAATCTATTTGTTTTATTGACAAATTGTCAAGGTCGGCCAGCAAGCAAAACAAGCACTTTAACCCCCAGCTCATCCTCAACGTTGAATATAAATAGAGGAGACCTCAAGTCATTTTAGGTGCACATCATCTCATGATCTCTCTCTCCACTTGTTTGGGTATGTCTTCTCAAAAGGAGGACTTGGTGGAGTGAAGGGTCTCAAGCCCTAGCCGCAGCAAAGGAGAAGCCCTAGCCGCAGCAAAGGAGAAGCCCTATCCGTAGCAAGAAGGACCCCTAAGACAACGTGAAAGGAGCCTAGAAGCACAACGTGGAAATCTCTATGTGTTGTAGGTGACAACGTGGTGAATAAGGCAGTTCCAGGGCATGAATTAAGCACTGTTTGCAAGGCAGGGAAGCCGCAACCACATGGAGCAAAAATTTGTTAAAGATAGGTCAACGTAGGGCTGGATATGCTTGCAGTTGGGTGTGGGCAAGTGCAATTAGCTAGGCCGAGTTCATGAGGAAGACAACGTTGCTGTTTGGGATTGTTTGGGTAACATTTATAAAGGCTGAAAGCTACAACAAGCTGTTGTGCTAGGCCACAAGCTATAACACACAACTGGAGGTTGTGTTAAGGGTTGTCATGGGTGGACAACACCTTTAGGAGGCAGTGTGGTATGAGAGGAGGGTTTCCAAGGTGAACCGCAGCCCTACAAGGGCTTGTTTACTGACTGTGTGGTGGAACTAGGGCTCAGGACATGCCCTAACTAGGAGTGCAACAAACAACAATATTGCAGCAGTATTTTATGGAGGGCTGCTGGGTTGGTGAACTCCTCAAGGGTATGCCACAACTCTCTTAGGGATTGTTTGGAAACTGTCAAGGGAGTTTAGGGCTGCTGTAAGTGCCCTAACTAGAATAATAATCATTAGTGGAATGAAATCAGAATTATGAGCAGTGTTTGGGCTGATTGAGCTAACTGTTGGAGGTCGAAGTTCACTAGGTTTGACCGAGCTACTTAGAGGAAGGATTCTGCCCTGTTTGACCAACATTGACTTTTCTGGTCAAGGCTTTACTGCTGCTGTCATAAATTATCAGATTTGTAAATTTTGTACTATCTCTCTCTGCTGAACTATTGAAGAATATAAGAAGAATTGATCAAGGGTTCCCCACATTGGGGTTTGTCCCTAGCTGGTGCCACAACTTGTGTCCTCTTGTCTTGGCTTGTCTTCTACTGTTTATGTTTATGTTCTTTCTGCATTTTACTATCATGCTGATGTGATTGCTAAACTGGATATTGATATTGGGCTAATTAAGAAATTGAAGTAAATTGCTCTTAAGCATAGAACATACCAAATTTAACAAGGATGCACAATTATTATTTCGTCTTTTGGATTAAGTGGTTGTGGTGGTAGGGGTAGATAATGTTATATAGGTGATCATAGCTAATGCCTAACTATGTTGTAGTTAGAAGGATGTGGGAGGAAAAACACCCCACCATTTGGCGGATTCCATGTGCAACCCATTGTTTGGACCTCATGCTTGATGATATTGACAAAATTAAGTGGGTGAAGAAGTGTGTGGAAGAAGCAAAATCCATAACTAGGTACATCTACAACTACTCATGGATTTTGAATCTGTTGACGGTGCTGAATCCGCCAACATTTAGGGGATCTCCCAATTATGAAGTCCCAACTAGACCTCACACCGTGGTGTAGGAGTCCCATCCGGTATGATGGCCTGGTTGCCGTTATCTTAAATATATGCCTTAGCTCTTTCTTGTCAGCGCATGAGAGTGGTTTACCTAGTCTTCGAACAATGAGGTTAGCATGCTTGGTGAGTGCTTAGTGTCGCTTGTGTTAAGGTTTTTTCACTGCAGAGGGAGAGGGTGAAGGCGAGTCTCAAGTCGAAAGGGAATAGTCCCAACTCTGTTAGAGACACACAACACAATAGGACATGCGCAGCTTCTAGCGGAGTAGTCCACACAGATGCGGCAGTCACAAACACAAAGTGAACATATAGCACGTACAACACCCAACAGAATAGTCCACACGAGTGCGACGGTCATTATAACAAGATTACGAGAATGAATCTGTCGAGTGTCTGGCAGAATAGTCCACATGGGTGAGACATTGTTAACAACTGATACAACACATTTCCAACAACATATGTACTAAAACAACTGAAATAGTTCAACTGTCTGAATACAGGTTAATGCATCATGCATTACAAGTGTCCAAAGAATAGTCTTACAAACGAATACAATACATGCATGAAAATGTGTTGGCCTTTCAACAGGCTTTTGAATTAAGCGAAGGTTCCAAGACATGTCCGTACACCATTACATCACTAACTCTGATAGCGGGGTGTTGGAGCCACTACTCGCTTCTCAAAGAAGAGATTATAGACTCTTTAGGCTATGTGGGAGGTGCCAAGGTGAAAAGTCCTTTGCATGTACAAATGAGGGGTATATATAGCCAAGGGTGAAACTAACACTTGCGTGACATTGCCAATATCATCACCCACTTGCGTGACTTACACCGCGACGACACTTGCGTGACATTGCCAATATCATCACCCACTTGCGTGACTTACACCGCGACGACACTTGCGTGACATTGCATACAACTTCATGTGTGAGTGCGACAAATGCTTACATAACGAATACAACTTGTACACATGAAGATGAACCGTGAACATAGCTAGAACATGACTGCAAGCATGGCATTCTGACCAACATACTAAAAGATGTCCGGTGAACGGTCAAGCGAGGAGGGTGCAAAGACTTGACACGAGCTCATGGGATGAGCTTGAGTGCTTGCAAACATTAAGGAAAACCCAAGGAAGGCTCCAAAATTGGATGTAGGCCAAAATTTTGGAGGGTGTTGCAGCCGCTACTATAGAACCTTATGAGACAACACATTGAGGGTAAAGAGCTTGTTTAATCAACCATTACACAATTTGCAACAAACTTTCTTTTGTTGTAGTTCGTTGTTAAGTAGAAAGTCAACTTGAGGAAGATGTTTCCTTTGATGATGGAATGCATCTTAATGGAACATAAAGGTTGAAGAGAAACTGATGGTCAACCAAGTGTTTGGTAAAATTTTTGGATGAAAGCAAAAGAGGTAGTGCTATTTAGTTAGCCTCTTTTGAGAGTGTTGCAGATGGTTAATGGTGATAAACCCCCCATGGGTTTTGTCTATGAGGCTATGGATTAGGCTAAAGAGCAAATACATTTAGTAGATGGGGATAAAAGGCAAAAGTACATTCTTCTATGGAGAATCGTTGGTGAAAGATGGAACAAACAACTCCATAGACCTGTACATGTAGTTGGCTATTATTTAAATCCGAGGCATTTTATTTCAATTTTCAAAGTTTATAAGTTTTGTTATTCAATAGAAAAACTTTTCCAAACTTTCATAATCAATTGATGAATATTTTGTTTTTGAGCTTTGAAGGTACCTTTACACGAAATATTTTGAGGCAGATGGGGATGTAAAAGAGGGATTGTATAGATGCATTGAGTGCATGGTCCTAAATCCTAGGATTCAAGATGAGATACATAACATGAATTTCAATGAGAGTAGTGGTCTCTTTGGCTTGTCTATGGCTATAAGAAGTAGATCAAGGTATCCACTGGGTAAGAAATGTCAAAGTTCTCAAATCGTATTACTCATTGCAATACTTGAATCCAAGTTTGCAAAGTCATTTGCTAATACTTCTTTGCCTTCAACCCTTTTTGCAACCTATTGGTGGCAACAATTGGTAGCTAGTTCCCTGGTTTGCATAAAACTGCAAATTGGATATTGAGCTAGGCATGTAATGCTTCGAGGTGTGAGTGGAGTTAGAGTGTTTCTGAGTGTACACACACCAAAAAGAGGAGCCATTTGGAGCAAAAATGCTTGAACGACATGGTTTATATTCAATACAACCTTAGGCTGAGGGGTAACTAATTACTGAACAAAACCCCTGAATCAAGCAACATAGTTTTGGATGACTTTGATCCATCACTAGAATGGGTTGTGGAGCATCAAACACTGATATTTGACATTGAAGACCTTTCTTGGATGGACTTGGATGCACCTCCACAGGGAGAGATATCACAACTTTCAGTGCCAAGGGAATCAAGTTGGAATCCCACTATAGACTTAGAGGCTACTCATTTTGGGGATGGGGAGGATGATGACTTTGATGATTCTAATGATAGCTTTTAGCACTAGTAGCTGGAGTATTATAGTACTATTCTTATTTTTCGACTGCAGAGGCCATTTAGAGTCTGTTTCTTAATGTATTTTGGTTTAGGGATGTATTGCACTATAGTGTCATAGTTTTAAAAACCGGAATCGGGCATCAAACCTATCACCTATCTAACAGTGATTCGAATCAGAACCGGATCAAACCAAATTCAATAAATCATAATTGAAAAAAATACATAAAATATTTATTTTTTAATAAAAAAAACTTATTTTTAAGATTCCAAACCATGATTCAAAACCATTAGAGACAAACTATGAAAATTCTTCTCATCTATATACCAAGGGTGCATATATCAAAATGGTACTAAGTGCAATACATATCAATGATATCATCAACAAAATATATAACCACTGAGGCTCTAAATGGCCTCTAGAGCCTAAAAACAAAGCTAAAACTCAAGCTAGTAGGCCACTAGCCTACTACAAATCATTGATCAACATGATCACTCATCAAACTCATCACCAACTACTAGACATGGGATCATTAGCAGGAGTTGCATAAACATCATTTGGCTTAGAGTCTGAGGGCACCTCACACTCCTCTCCAACCTTAATAGCAGTACTAGGCCTAGCAGAACTAGAAGCACGAGTTGCCGGAGCTGCACGACCACTGCTCCCCTCACTAATACCATGTGCCATGCTTGGTCTTGGTGGTTCGCTTCCTCCAGTTACTGGTTCAACTACCAGATCTGCATTAGGATCAACACCCCCCTACTACATGGAATCAATATCAAAATCAACATAAAACTCAGCTGGATGAGTCTCCTCCACCCATTCTGAAGTTGGATCAATATCATCCAACACAATGGGATCTATATCAGGTCTTTTGAAATTTGTTCAACAATTGGTTGCGCCTTAGTCGAAGGTTGTATTGCACGAAGACAAGATCATTCAATCGTTTTTGTTCCAAACGATTTCTCTTCTTCGTGTGAATTTGTTAAAAAACAGACCAATTGTGCTCACACCCATAAGCATTGCAAGTTTGGCTGAGAACTCTAACTGCAAACTTTTACAGTTGAGAGCATTGACTTCCAATCAACTCCCACCAATGTGTTACAAAGACAAAAACTAGAGTTAGTTCATCGTTCAACAATTTAGATGGTAAGTTTGAACAATTTACAAAATACAAATTACAACTTCAATTTTAAACAATTGAACTTTACAAAACAAATAAAAATAAATTAGAATTGCTTCCCTGGTTGATCCACATCTCTTGCAACTTTGCCAAATGTGCTTGTGGCCCTAGAGAAAGCAATGAGTTGATGTATTTCCAACTGCTGCGACTCATCAGGTACCATGTGGTCCAAGCATTCATACAACCCATCTTTGACCTCCCCAGAATGATCTTCTCCTAACTTAGCTTTATAATGATACTTTGGGTTCAGGAAATACCTAGTTGCATGTATAGGACGATGGAGTTGATTGTTCCATCTGTTATCAATGATCTTCCAAATAGGCCCATATTTACCTACTTTTTCCTTGTAGGTTGCCTGTATTTGCTCCTATCCCTGATCCATAGCCTCATAGATGTAGTTCATGGCCAATTTTTCCCCATCCACCAATCCTAACACCTTAACAATGGGCTCACCAATTTTCACAACCTCTGCTGCTTTTAAAAAAAAGTGTTGTCAGAAATTTCTTTTTGGTGTCTTTTCAATCTGCTTTGCAAGCCCATTGAGATGAATTCCAATCATCACTGGAAAATATTTTCTGTAAGTTTTGTTGTTGGGAAGTGAGAGACTGTAATGTGAGGAAGTGAGTTGCAAATCTCGTGATGGCGGGCCTAACAAGCTCCTTGCCCCCAATGCTTTTCCTCATTGGGCTCAGTACCCATGAGTGTTTGTAGATGTATTTTGTGATACTTTTTGCATGCTCTACAATGTTCTTCACCCACTCCACTTTTCCTATGTGCTCAAGCATGAGGTCTATGCAATGTGTAACACATGCGGTCCAAAATATGGTCTTATATTTGGCATCTAGCATCTTTCCAGCAAGAACATAGTTTGAGGCATTATTAATGATGACCCGCACAACATTTTGTTCCCCTCTATTGTAACAATCTCATCCAAAAGCTCAAATAATAGGTTGGCATCTTTTACCCTATCAGATCCATCAACCAATCTCAAAACATGGTTCATTGAGGGCAAGAGACAAGGAAATTTATGATAGTGCAGTTTTTTCATTAGTTCATCCATTTGACATTATGGACCAACCTGTGTGGTCAATGAATTTTTAAGTTCATTTAAATATTCTCCAATGGATGCAATCTCTCTTTGCAAAAGAGTTCCCCTCAAGTCATGCATAGTAGGGCCTTTGAAGCCCTTTCCTGTAGCAATAGCAACATCCCACATAGCTTGGTAATAAGGCGAGCGAGCAACATTAAAGGGGATATCTGCATCATACCACCATTTGGCAATGTATTGAAAAGCAACATCCACATAGCTTGGTAATAAGGTGAGCGAGCAACATTAAAGGGGATATCGACATCATACCACCATTTGGCAATGTATTCAAAAGCAACATCTCTACATTGCTTTCTTCATCAACATCCAAGGTGGGTTGACTTAGACTTGGTTGGGAGGTAGTGGCACTAGCAATAGCAGAGGCAGTGGTGGAAGAAGGTGCGAAATAACTCTTAATGTTAATCCTTTTTTTACCTTTGGCTTGGCCTTAAGGTTGAGAGTGAGACCTAAGAGGGGGAGGAACATAACGAAAGGGGTCATGGAGGATAGTGGAAGGGATATAGGAGGAGTCTTCAAGGTCAAAGTCATCATATCCACTTGCTTCTTTCCTAGTCATAGCTTTTGCAAGTTCCTTCTTCCTTGCAATTTCATCTTGTATAGCCTTTTCCCTAGCCTTTGCCTCCTGATACTTCTCAAACTTTTCAAGTTATTCTTTCTTAATAGGCCCTATCACTTTATTTGGTGCATCATAGGGGGTTGCTTGGCTTCTAATTCTGGCCAAGTGTTGTTTCAACCTATAAATACCCCCCCCTCTTGTTGAAAATTGGGCAACTATGGGATGACGTTTCCCATAGAAACCTAAAGATCCAAAGGAAAGCATATCTTGCCCTAAAGAGGATTTATATTTGTCAAAAGAGAAAATTTAAACTAGATAAAGAAATATTATTATTAATGGCACAAATTTATTCGAGTGGATAATTAAAAAGGCACATGTCAATTATATTTAAATGTTAATTGAATTTGAATTTTTATGTTTCCCTCCAAGATTTCAAGGTCAACCTCATACCTCATGTTGCCTCCCATATGAAAAGCCACGTCCCAAATCAAATATAAATAGTCATTGTGTGTGGCTCATTTTGGAGACAAGGAACTTGCCACACTTTGAGGTTTGTAATCACATTACAGTGGCTCTACGCATCTTTACGGCGGCTTGCTATTAAATTGATTCGCATTTACATTAACTAGTGTCCTACACCATGGCTTGCTGTCACAATGATTCACATTCTACACCGTAGCCCGCAACTCTGTGGTAGGGTTCAATACATTATAGTGGCATTGTTTATATACAATGGTTGTGCCATCATCACTATTTCTCTTTGGTTTGTTGTGGCATCATCGTTGTGCTCTGAGTGGCATCGTGGCTCAAATATACATAGAGGTCTCATATATAAAGTGACTCGGTTTTGATGGCTTGCATATGTATATGTAGAGGCTCACTCATATATACAATGACTATACTTCGTTGTGGCTTGCATACCTTACATAATCTCGCTATATTTACTATGACTCACATCTATACTCTCAACAGCTCGTATTATTCACAGTAGCATCGCTTGACTACATAGTAGCATTGCTTGACTATACAGTGGGTCTTGCATTACAATTACAATTAGTCTCACATTATAATCTTAGTAAGGATCACATTATAATCTCAAGTAAGGATCACATTATAATGGTACACAATATTAATTGTGGTGATATGCATACTTATTATGGCTCGCACCTTGTAGCTCTTGTATGATGTATGGACAGTGAACTATATACGATGATACAAGATTCATATAACAATAATAACATGACTAAGTGATGATATCATATGACAATAACCCTTTACATGGCAATGAACCTAGATATGACAATGATGTATATGACATGACTATAATTTATATGACGATGGCTTGAAGGCATGGTAGTGGTCCTTAATATAGAGAACAATAACCCTAACGATGACAATAACCCTTGTTGATGACTGACAGTGGCAGTATCAGTGATCTTGTTCCTTAATATCAACGACATTGCTCCCTCATATCAATGATATTGCTATTAAGACAGTGACCTTGCTCTTATGATACATGACAATAATTGTTAATTTTTGATAACAATGGTATGTTCTATGCTTAAGAGCTATTTTACTTCAATTTTCTTATTAGCCCAATATCAATAACCAGTTTAGCAGTCACATCAACATGATAGTAAAATGCAGATAGAACATAATCAATAACAGTAGAAGACAGGGCAAGATAAGAGAACACAAGATATGGCACCAGCCAGGGTCAAACCCCAATGTGGGGAAACCCTTGATCAATTCTTCTTATTATTCTTCAAAAGTTCAGTAGAGAGAGAGAGAGTACAATATGCAATATTCACTTGTCCAATCAAAGTGAAATCTGACCAGTCAAACAGCAGGAACAAAAAGCCCTAACCAGAAAGTCAACACTGGTCAAATAGGGCAGATTTTGACCTCCAAAACAACTCAGTCAACTTAACCTCCAACAGCTAGTCAAATCAGCCCAAAAACAGTGCGAAAAAGTCCAGTCAAATTTGGTCAACAAAAGTCAGTGCTGTAGAAAACCCTTTTGCAGTCAATGCTGGTCAAACAGTGGTCAAACAACCTCGATTTCTGTGCCCAAAAATGCAGCGTACCCAAACAAAGATTCCCCACACAAAACTGCAGTCAAAATAGATCAATGCTGGTCATTGCAAGTCAAAACAACCACCCGCAATTTCGATCAACGCTAGTTAATGGTTGGAACAAAAAAGTACAGTGATTCTTCGCACGTGTGGAGAGCTGCCTCTGAAATTCGTACCCAATCAATGAAGGAGAGAGAAGAATGAGTGTGAGATGAGATGCCAAAATGACGAGGAGGCTCCTTGTATTTATATGCAACGTTGTGGGCTTGAGGGTGCAAATTAGATGGCTGGCCGACTTGACAATTTGTCCATAATCAAAATAAATCCATAACTCCATTTGTACAGGTCAAAATGGGATGATCTTTAGATCAATCCTACACCTCTCGGAGAAAGGAATCCAATAAAAATATTAGCTGCCTGATATGAGCTGTCCAAGGTGATGTTTGGTCCTAGTTGCCCAATTTAACACTCCCTCTCAACTAGGAGAACTTAACCTACCAAACTGTTTGACAATCTATACCATCCCTGTCTTTGTTTTGCTCTGCTTTGCTAAACCATGAAGAAGGAAGAAATGATCGATAATATATCATACCATTCTCCACTGACCTGAAGTCAACCTCCAATTATAGAGAGTGTGTCATACCACTCTTAACTGACCTGAAGTTAGTTTCCATTGGTTCCAGATCAATATGAACATCCTAGCATAGGGAGTACGGTAGTACATGATGTGTCCATCGGTAGTACTATGGTCCCTATCCTCATTTCCCTACTCATTAGCCAGATGAGAGGTACTTCCCATGAGTCTCGAACTGCATGGGTAGGATGTGCCGACAAGAGAAGGTGAACCACTCATCTAGCTCATATGCCATAGGAGAAGGTGAACCACTCATTCTATGCATATGTCACCATGGGGTATCACAGGGGAAGGTTAACCTCTCACCCTGTACATCGCACACCATTAGGGGAAGGTGAACCACTCACCCTATGGTCGCTTATCGCTCCAAGAAGTACCCCAAGCCCCCTAGAGCTTCTAGAGCTCAACATCCATCTCATACGAGACCCTCATAAGAGGGTCCCTCCACAACTCCAAGTCGTTCATGGAAGGTTAAGAATTTGACCTTCCCTAGGGGCTTTGTAAGAATATCGGTGACCTGATCATTAGTCCCAATGTGTTGGAGCCTTATTGCTCCCTATTGTACCATATCCTGGATAAAGTGGTACTTGATATCAATATGCTTGGAGTGGTAATGAAACACAAGATTCTCGAAAAGACAAATCCCACTCTGGTTGTCGCAGAAGATCACTGTGGTATCCAACACATGTCCAAATAGCTCATTAAAGAACTTCCTCAACCAAACATCTTCACAGGAGGCCAAACTAGCAGCAATGTATTCAGCCTCAACGGTGCTCAACGCAATCGAATTCTGCTTCCTGCTCATCCAGGATATCGAAGCAAAACCTAGAGAAAAGCAACATCCAGATGTGCTTTTACGACCCACCACACTGCCAGCCCAGTCTACATCAGAGTAACCATGGAGCCTCACATTCCATAGAGTGGAAGCCTTACATTCCCGATAGTGTATCTTAGTCCATAGGTGGTTGTGCCTTGAGGATATCTCAAGATATTCTTGGCAGCAATCCAATGTATGTGATGAGGCTCGACCATAAATTGACTCAATGTATTCATTGCAAAACATATGTCCGGACGGGAGTTCACCAAGAACATCAGGGCCCCCATGAGTTGACGATACTTAGAAGGATTTCCCAAATCAGGCCCAACAACACTTCTGCATAACTTCTTGAAGTTAAGTTCCATCAGAGTAGTCATGGACTTACAGTCCACCATCCCAAATATTTCAAGTATCTTCACAATATATTTTCCTTGAGAAAGAAAAATCACCCTTGGCTTTTGCCAGACCTCCAACCCTAGGAAGTAATGCATCAATCCTAGGTCCTTCATCTTGAATTCAGAAGCCAACTCCCTCTTACATTGATGAATAAGAGGGTCTACACCTGTCAGAAAGAGATCATCCACATAGAGTACCAAGATGAGAGGTCTATCATTCTCAACCTTAAAGTAAAGGTTCAGATCAACTTCACTTCTTGTAAATCCCAACTTCATTAGATAGCTATCAATCTTCTCATACCAAGCCCGAGATGCTTGCTTCAACCCTTAGAGGGCTTTCTTCAACCTGCATACATGTGTCTGACGATCTTGAACTTCGAACCCCTCAGGTTGTTCTATATAGACTTCCTCCTTAAGTGAACCATGCAAGAAAGAAGCCTTAACATCCATTTGGTGTAGATTCCATCCTTGCGAGGCAGCAAGGGCTATAATTGAACTGATGGTGGTGTAACGGGCAACCGGTGCAAATATCTCATCATAATCTACACCTTCCTTTTGAGAGAAGTCTCGAGCAACGAATCTGGCCTTGAACTTTTCAGCAGTTCCATCAGCTCCATGCTTGATCTTGTAGAGCCATTTCGAGGTGACAATGGATTTGTCCTTGGGTTTAGGGACCACATCCCAGACATCATTCTTCATAATCGACTCATACTCTTTGTTCATTGCATCCTTCCAAAGTTGGTGCTTTGCAGCTTCTTCGAATGTGCATGGCTCAGATTGAACAATGGTGCTCATTGCAGTTAAGTACCTTTGGTACCTATTTGGCTTCTTGCTTTCACGAAGGGTCCCCCTAGGTGCAACATGTCTCTCGGCATCTTCGAGAGTCTCCCTAAGCCATGAGGGTCTCCTTTTTGAGGAGGAGGGCTCATGAGGGGGTGGATCAGTGGGATCCATTGGTCCTTCAGCATCGGTCATCAACTCATCTTGTGGTTCTCCCTGCTTTCCTGAATCTGCTTCTTTGTCTTTCCTTGGAAGAGGAAGGTTACTAATCTTCCTAAGGGCAATATCCTCATCGAAGGTGACATCTTGACTTATCTCCACTTCTCTTTGGCCAGACACATAGATTCCTTAGAAGTTTCATTGTAGCCCACAAATGTTCCTTTCTTTCCAGAAGCATCCAATTTGCTTCTCTTTTCTTTCAACACATGAAAATATACGGGACTACCAAAAATTCTAAAGTGAGAAACATCAGGTTTCTTACCGGTGAAAACTTCTTCTGGAGTTTTGGTGTCCAACACTTGATGAGGGCATCTATTTTGAACATACATGGCGGTGTTTGCAGCTTCTGCCCATAAGAACTTTAGAAGGCTTTGATCATGAAGCATGGCACGAGTGGCTTCTACGATAGAACGGTTCTTCCTTTCAACAACACCATTTTGTTCAGGAGTATATGTGGTAGTAGTCTCCCTCTTAATGCTAGCTTCTCTACAATATTTTTTGAACTCATTTGATTCATATTCGGTTCCATTATCGGTCCTCAATATTTTGATCTTCTTCCCGGTTTGATTTTTGACCAAAGCTTTGAAAGAACGAAACCATGAGAAGACTTCGACCTTCTCCTTCAACAAATATATCCAAGTCTTGCAAGAGAAATCATCCATAAAGATAGCATAATATAAATATCCTCCCAATGAGTTCACAGAAATCATACCAGCTAGATCATAATGAACCAATTGCAATATGTCGGTAGTCTTGCTATCACTTGAGGGGAATGGTCCCCTTGTATGCTTTCCTTTGGCACACCCCTTGTTCTACTTTAAGTTCGGGCATACCTGTCACCATCTTCCCCACATTGGGTAGAGCCTTATAATGTAGATGAGCAAACCTCCAGTGCCATAATTCAGATTGAAGTGATGTGTCGCAAGACATAGCTCCCAATGGACTTCCTCCAACTTGATATAGGCTATCAACCATGAATCCAAGTGTAAATGCATCTTTGAAATTTTTATTCCACACACGTACCTTTCCATCGATAAATGCCACCTTGAATCCTTTGTCCTCCATCACTGAGAGATACCCAGTGAAGTGCCTTGAAGCACCACTATTAATCAACCAATTTCCCAAAGTGTTTGGAGGAGATGCAGTGGAGAGGGAAGATATAAGATAAAATTCTTTCTGCTTGTTATCAACAACATTAGATTCATCATACCTGGTGTTTCTTGATCTCTTGGGAGGGCGACGATTTCCTTGATGAGCAGCGGGAGCATTCCTTTTCCCCTGGTTGTTGAATCTGCCATTTTGTTGATTGTTGTTGCCCTTGAAATTGTTGTTGTTGTGGTTGTCATCATCATGAGGTGTATCCCTTCTATTAGGACACTCCCTAGCATAGTGGCCAAACTTGTTGCAAATGAAGCATCTTCCCTTTCTTCCATTTTTGAAACCCAACCTTCCTTGATTTTGCTTCTTTGAACTTGCATTGTTCTTCTTTTTAGAATGAGCGCAAAATGCAGTAGGATCATTCCTATTTGAAGACATATGTAATTCCATCATCCTTGTTTCTTCTTGAGAACATCTAGTCAGCAATTCTTCAAAACCTGGAATCCTGTCGTTGTTAAGAATAATAGTGTTGAACACGTGCCATTCACGAGGGAGTCCTCCAAGGGCAATGAGAGAAAGCTCCCTATCAACAATAACTTCTCCAATTGAAAGAAGATCATTTTTGGTCTTCCCTTCTTTATATCTTCAACTTGTTCTTGAGGAAAAGAGTTTGGTTTGCATTGCTAGATTTGAACATGCCAACCAACCTATCATATATCTCCTTTGATGTGTTCAAATCGAAGATGTAAGCAACTAAATGCTTATGAATAGAATCCTTGATGATCTTCTTGGCTTTGATTTTGCCCTTCTTGTACTTTGTCTTAGCAGCAGCCGGTGCATTTGAAGGAGGTTCCGAAATCTTTCCCTGCACATAATCCATAACATCTTGCTCTTCTAATGTCAAATCAAGAGACATCTTCCATGCATGATAACAAAGTTATCATGAAGCTTATCATCAGACTTGAAGTAGGATGTGGAGGCCATTGAATCTTGTCCTTGATCAGTGATTTTTCCTCTTAGTGATTGCTCTTCTCATTCTTGCTTGGGCTTTGTCTTCACCTCAGCTCTGATACCATGTTAATTTTTGATAACAATGGTATGTTCTATGCTTAATAGCAATTTTACTTCAATTTTCTTATTAGCTCAATATCAATATCCAGTTTAGCAATCACATCAACATGATAGTAAAATGCAAATAGAACATAAACAATAACAGTAGAAGACAAGCCAAGACAAGAGGACACAAGATATGGCACCAGCCAGGGGCAAACCCCAATGTGGGGAAACCCTTGATCAATTCTTCTTATTATTCTTCAAAAGTTCAGTAGAGAGAGAGTACAATATGCAATATTCACTTGCTCAATCAAAGTGAAATCCGACCAGTCAAACAGCAGTAATAGAAAGCCCTAACCATAAAGTCAACACTGGTCAAACAGGATATTTTGACCTCCAAAACAACTCGGTCAACTCGGCCTCCAACAGCTAGTCAAATCAGCCCAAAAATAGTCCAAAAAGGTCCAGTCGAATATGGTCAACGAAAGTCAACGCTGCAACAAACCCTTCTGTAGTCAATGCTGGTCAAATAGTGGTAAAACAATCTCGATCTATGTGCCCAAAAATGCAGCCTACCCAAAGAAAGATCCCCCACAGAAAACCACATTTAAATTAGGTCAATGCTGGGCAACGCAAGTCAAAACAACCTCCTCCAATTTCGGTCAACGTTGGTCAACGGATGGAACAAAAAAGTACAGTCCTTTGCACGTTTGGAGAGTTGCCTCTGAAATTCGTATCCAATCAATGAAGGAGAGAGAAGAATGAGTGTGAGATGAGATGCCAAAATGAGGAGGAGGCTCCTTGTATTTATATGCAACGTTGTGGGCTTGAGGGTGCAAATTAGATAGCTGGCTGACCTTGACAATTTGCCATAATCAAAATAAATTCATAATTCCATTTGTACATGTCGGAATGGAATAATGTTTAGATCAATCCTACACCTCTCGGAGAGAGGAATCCAATAAAAATACCAGCTGCCTCATATGAGCTTTCCAAGGTGAAGTTTGGCCCTAGTTGCCAAATTTAACTATAGTGATGACACTTGACAATGATGATGTTTCTTCTGATATTGGTGACACTTATTACAATGACATAAATGATGCTACTTGAGATAGTGATATGATAACAACTCTCTTGGACTTGTTTGATTACGAGATAGTTCAGTTCACAAATGTGGTTGTGAACTGAGTTGGGTTGGCCCTAGGAGGCTTGATGTGATTGATGTATATCATTCTTATTGTACTATGTATCTGAACTGACAATTGATGAATATCTAATAGAAGAAGAATATGGTTGGGTTTTCCCCCTTGTGGGGTTTTGCCTTGGTCTTTGACCTAAATTCTGGTGTCTTTAATGTGTATGCTTTTCTTATGTTGTTCCTTATTGTTTCGCTGCATTGTTGATGCTATTATTATCTCTATGTAACTACTGATGATGAAATGATGTTATGGGGTGAATGAAAAATGTAAAATGTTGAAAAGTATAAAAATGCAATTATCCACAGTAGAGAACAATCTAGCCTTAAAAATTAATACCTTCCATTGGGTGCTTGCAATATTTGCACAACATTTTGCCATCAATGACATCATAGTGAATTCATGCAACGTCTTTGGATTTTGGGGCCATAATGGATGCTGAAATTTCAGATTTTGAAGGAAAGAGATTTGCAAATAAAATAGAAAAATGCAAAACATATGATCAACTACCATCCTTCGTTGATGTTTTTTAACTTGAAAGTTGGAACTTAAAACAGAAAAAAATATAAAAATAGAGACAACAATGAAATATAGAATTTTTTTAAGGAAAAATCATACCTGGAAGTTTGGAAATGAAAACTAGTTGATGAAACCTCCTCCCAAAGATGCCAACTCCACTAGAAAGCTCCTCCAAGATGACAAAGAACCTCTAAACTTGCTGCTGTTGCTCCAAAACTCAAGGCTGTTGCAGCTCTGTCCAAGCTCTCAAACTCTTACAAACACTAGAATCAATTGCGTGAGGCAAATGAGAGCTTGGACTCGCTTTTATAAGTTTAGGGGGGCAAATTTGGAGGGAAAGCCGCCCATGGTTTGTTCAAAACCACCCAAAAATACCACTCTTGGGCCCCATAAATTCGTCCAATAATAGTGCACCAACCGAACTGGATAGTTT
Organism: Pinus taeda; assembly: GCA_000404065.3. Taxonomy (NCBI): domain Eukaryota; kingdom Viridiplantae; phylum Streptophyta; class Pinopsida; order Pinales; family Pinaceae; genus Pinus; species Pinus taeda. The sequence goes on along the minus strand of APFE030952185.1, from coordinate 13,633 downwards.
GTGTCGGAATTGGCTGGTAAGGACCAGTTAGGTGCGAAACCGGATGTTTTGGCACCTAACCGTTCCTGACTGGCCTTCCAATCTAATTTGATGCACCAGTTCGGTCCTGAGCTTATCTAACTGGCCGGTTTGGCCAATTTCTGTTTTGAACCGACCGATTTGTAGAACTATGTATAGTGTTATTTTGGTTACAGGCACTCTTGCTATATAAATGAGAACTTTTGCATATCTGTGTATAAATGGTTTGGTTTCATACAAATGCTCATGAATATATGTATTTCTTTAAAATGTAAATATTTTATGTATTTTTTGGTTGATCGGTTTTTGGGTCTGATTTTTTTTTGATTTTGGTCAAATTCTCGTTAAGGGGGTTTATTGGTTCAGTCATCGGTTTGGTTCTAATAACATTGTCGTACATTCTTGTAGCGTATTGTACGATAGTGTGATGACCCTTTTGCTACTCTTGTAAATGTCACTATGAATTGTAATTCATGTGAACAATGTGGAAATGTAAACATTGACCGGCTGGAGAAGTGGACATAGATTTAGAGGTTTGAGGAGATGTTGGTAAACCCAAACCACTGCATTTATTTTACCACCTATTTCCTTGATGAATTAATGGCCTTGTTGGTGCAACCGTTGAAGAATTGTATGGGCAACCTACAATAAAGGACAAAAAGCCCATACAATCCATGTGCCAAGGGAACGTGTTGTAGAAATCAACACGTAAGGGGTAGACGAGAGGAAAAAGAAGGGCAAGGGAGTATGCAAGAGAAAAGGCATCATCCCGATATTTGATGTTATGGGAAGACATACAGATAGTGGTGGTGTGCGAAAGACACAAAGAATGGACACACTCTGAAGCGTAGACAGATAGCGCGATATCAAAGTGAGAGGACTCGTTGATGAAAAGCAAGAGGATTCAGTGTATGCATAGGCTTAGAAGCATGTTGAGGAGTGTGGTGTAAAGAGAAGATGTTGGTGTTGAGAAGGTGGAGTCATGGTAGATCGTGGATTCTTGCCTAGCAGGTGGAGACATTGTGTACTCTGGTATCTCTTGTGGTGTTTTACAAGTGGATACCCTGAGTGTGGACTATGAATTCCCTTGGAAGCCTAATAGGTGGAGACATGGTGTGCTGTAGATTCTGTGGGACAACAGGTGGATACACTGTGTGCTCAAGACTACTCTAGTGTGAATTAGGTGGAGACACCATGGGCTCTAGATCCCTGTAGTGGTTAATTGGTGGAGACACTATGTGTTCTGGATCCCTGCAGGGTTTTGCAGGTGCAACACTGTGTGCTTTTGATCCCTGATGTGTTTAGCAAGTGGAGACACTATGTACTTTGGACTCCTAGTTGTCAGGTGGAGACACTGTGTGCTTTGGACTCTTGTGTGACCTGGTTGAGTTGTATTGGTGTGAATTCCCTTGAGTACTTAACTCCTTAGAGTCTGAATCCAGCTCGGGGGTGATCAGTTGCAAGAAAGATGGCAGTGTAGTTGCACCATGGTCGGGTGGAGAGTTGAAGTCCCTTCCTCAGTTGCCAATCATTTAAGTTAATTAGATAAGTATACTTACTTGTACATATGTTGCACTATAAATGGTGAATGATATTGTTATGTGTTATAACAATGTATATATCAACACTGATTGTAAAGGAATGTATTATTCTTGGTTGTTTATAATGAGATGAGGTGAATGATTCTCATGGTTATGAGGGACTTGTAGATCCTTGTGGTTTCTGATACTTTCCTGAGACGCAGAGGTATTTACATGGTCTTGCATGAATGCTTTATGTGCTCAGTTAACTATTATAGTGTGTGAATTCCATTATTTGACATGGTCATGGATCTTTGACTGTTTATGATTGTTGAGGCCTTTCTTGGTAAAGGGCTGAGAATGATACAATTTATGTTTTACCAGTGGATCTGACAGTATTGTAATTTGTGTGGGATCCATTCTATGTCTTAATAGGCATGTTGATAGATTTATTTATTATATGATCATTATGAAAGATATTTGGATTGTTAGTATTGGAATGAGGGTTTCATTCCCGTAGGAGTCAACATTCTGAGCTATATATTAGGCTTCGAGGAAATCCTAGGGAAAGTCCTTGAAATCCCTTAGAATTTCTGAGTTTGAGCACTATAGAAATCGGACTTGTGTACGGGATCGGATGAGTCTCTTGTGGGGTTTTACATTGGGGTTGAATGTGCTTTAAGGCTGGTGGACGCGTCTGGGAGTTTGGGCATCCGGCTAGTTTGCACCTGTGCGCTTTCTTGAAAGCACGAGATTCGAAATGACCTAGATAACTTGTGGGAAAAGCAAGTGAAAGGGTTATATCCAGGGCGGGGCTTGTTTGGGTGCATGAAGGCGTGGAAGCTGAATTTACAAGCAAGCCAAATTTCTTATGAGGTCCGAAGTGGGGTCCGTTTGGAGAGGATTGGGCGTGAGTGGAGTTCTCTGCGAATGGCAGATGTATTTGGGAGTTCGGGACATCTTGGGGTGAGGACAAGGTGCGAATGTGTAAGGCCTTGGATGTGGGCCAAACCCGGATATGATTGTGGAGTTGTGGTGATCCAGATATATCTGGGGATTTGGGAGGTTTGCCACTGCACACATTTATGCACACTCGGATATCCCCTGTAGCCAGATATAATGAGTTGTCTGTATCACACGAATGTTTTGGATATCCCCTGTAGCCAGATATAATGAGTTGTCTGTATCACACGAATGTTTCGAGCTCTGTGAGACCCACGTGTTAAGATGAAGTGGCAAGTGCCACAGGTGAATGAATAAGGCTGTGCGAACGCCATGTAGGTGTCATGGGTGGCATGGCAGGCCACATGGGCTACTTGTGGTTGCCACATGGCAATGACTTGCTGCTGTGGCAATGGTTAACCGGTAAATCTTTGAAGGAGCATAACTTTCAATCAGAGATTGGATTGGGGTAAAATTTATATTGCTGGAAAGCTCTTGATGAGCTAAATGCATTGGTGTCGTCCAATGTTTATTCCACAAGCTTTGGAGAAGAAGGAATTTTGCAATCCCATCTCATTAATGAGACCATGGAGGTTGGGTTAGTTAAAAGTAACACTTGCCATCAACCTGGGAAGAGAAAAAGGGGGTGGGAGGGAGAGTAATAAATAGGCAATAGGTACGATAGACATAAAGGTATGTAGTGACACAGTCTATAAATTCACATACTTGCCAATAGTGATTGGTAGAGGTTATAATTTAGAGGGAGAGAGGAAGAAGATATCGATCAAGAGTTTGGCAGACAATTAATTTTGTGAGTGTTTTTAAAGGACCTAAACACAGATCCACGAGGAGATCTTAGTAGATCTATAAACCAACAACTTTTTAATTCTTGTGGGTATTAGAAGAACTTAGCACACCTATAGATTTTTCGATCATATCTAGTAATGGCAATAATCAATCAGGGTTGAAGGTCGATTGAATGGAGTATCTAACTTTTTGCCTTGGAAGGCAAGGGTTACCTTGCTATCGAAAGAAAATTATCTTTGGGAGATTGTTGATAAGCAAATTCAACCAACAACAGATGCAACACAATTGACAGCCCATCAAAATGACATTAAATCTCAATGGGTTGTCATGGATGCTGTGAAGGATTACTTGATCCCTCACACGGTAGAGAAGAAGATAGCAGGGAGATGTTCAAGGCTCTAGTAGACTTGTTCCAGAGTGACAACACGAATAAGAATATGATCTTGAGGAATAAGCTCAAATCCATTAAGATGTCATGGTTTGATAACATTACTGGTTACTACATGAGGATCACCCTGACTCGGGATCAACTTGCAGCGATTGGGGAGAAAGTGAAGGACGCAAATCTTGTAAATGTAGCTCTGAATGGTTTTCCCTAATCATGGAATCATTTGTTAAGGGAATTTGTGCCAGGGAGAAGCTTCCCAATTGGGAGAGTCTTTGAGATGATTGCATTTAGAAGAGGTTCGGGAAGAGTCTAAGGCAAACAAGTAATGAGATGGAGAGGAGAACTTGGTCCTAGTTAGCATGGCCAAGAAGGGCAAAGGGAAGGGTTCCAAGGGTAACGATGAGGGATGATAGCTAGGGAAGAAGAAGAACTTGAGATGATTGCATTTAGGAAGAGGTTCGAGAGGAGTCTAAGGCCAATAGGTAAGGAGATGGAGAGGAGAACTTGGTCCTGGTTAGCATGGCCAAGAAGGGAAAAGGGAAGGGTTCCAAGGGTAATGATGAGGGATCATAGCTAGGGAAGAGGAAGGACTTGAGCAAACTCAAGTGCTTCATTTTCCCTGAGCATGGGTACTATACATCACAGTGTTTGGAGAAGAAGGAAGGGAAGGTGAGCTCATAACAAACAACATCTATGGAGGTACAACTTGATTAGTTTGTAACAAAGTTCGAGAAGGGCTTCTCATTGGTCTCCTGTTTATCTACCAACACCATCACCAAGAGTGCTTGGTACATGGATAGTGGTGCATCATGCCATATGATAGAAGCACATGAGTTGTTTAACGTTCTGACGGAGAAAGACTCAGGGTTTCATATGGAGCTTGGTGATGATGCCAAGTATGCTGTGAAGGGAGAGGGAACCATTACGTTTTAGTAAAGTTAAGAGGAATGTTGGAAGACAAGGTTGTGTTGCTTGTACAAAGACTGAAGAAGAACTTGCTCTCAGTCTCAATGATGGAGGACAAAGGATATGAGGTTGTATTTAGGAAATGGAAGGTGCTCATTTGTTAAGAGGATTTCTAGCCCAAAAACAATAGTGGCCATTGTGGTTAGAGAGGGCAAGTTATGCAAGTTGAAGGGAAAACTTGTTTAGGCATTGGTACATGATAGTGACAACCTGTGTGAGGTATGACACAGGAGGATGGGACACTTGCACCACAAGGCATTGTTGATCTTGAGGGAGATTTTCAGTAGTCTCCTAGATTTTAATGTCGAGGCGTGTAGAGGGTGTGCACCTGGCAAGAATGCCATGGTTGCTTTTTCGAACAACGAGAGTAGGTCCAAGGGGATCTTGGATCTCGTTCATTTAGATGTGTGTGGACTGATGTCAGTGGCATCATTGCAGGGCACACAATACTATGTCATGTTTATTGATGACTATTCTAAGAAATCCTGGATCTTATTCATGAAGACCAAGGATGAGGTATTTAGTCGGCTTCGGGAGTTCAAGGTCTAGATGGAGATTTAGACAAGCAACAAGATCAAGATCTTGAGGTCAGACAATAATGGGGGAGAGTACACCTCCAATGACTTCAAAGATTTTTTGCAAGGTGGTAGGGATCAAGAGGGAGATGACAATCTTGGACAACCCTCAACATAATTGGTTACAGAGAGAAAGTTTCATTCCATCATTAATTCTGCCAAGGCTATGGTACATGACCGAGAGCTACCTATGTTTCTTTGGGCAAAGACATGTAACATGACAATATATGTGCAAAAACAAGTCCTGATAGGATATTGAGGGACAAGACTCTCAAGGAAGCATTCGCAGGGGTGAAGCCATAGGTAGTACACTTGAGGATCTTTAGTTATCTTGTATACATCCATGTAAACTTGAGCATCTTTAGTTATCTTGTATACATCCATGTAACTATGGAGAAGAGGACAGAGTTGTAGTATACAGGAAAGAAGGGGATATTTGTTGTGTAAAGCAAGACCTCAAAAGTTTACATGATCTTCATACCAATGCAGAGGAAGACAATTATGAGTAGAGATGTTAAGTTTGAGAAGTTGGCATCTAGGAAGTCTCATGAGTTGCCACTAATAGCGACGAAGGAAGAGGAGCAAGAGGCTTGGAAGGTAGAACAACACACAGAGACTTCCAATTCAGGGAGTCAACCTTTAGGTGGAGAGGAGTCAATAGCTCCTTCCAGTTTTGTTAGGGGACCCATGTGGTTTGAGCAGACATTAAGGGATGCCTAGAAGCATATTGAGGCTCCTAGGAGCACATTCAAGGAGAGTAGGCCTCCAAAGAAGTTTCCAAACGACATGGCATCAATGAGTAACATCATTAAAGAGTTAACAAAGTAGGAGGTTTGGAGGAAAGCCATGGTGAAGGATGATGCATGGGACATTGTGCAAGGACCAAAGAGAAAACCAGTTCCAGATGGCTCTTTAGGAAGTACTTTCCTAGCTAAGAGGGAGCATTGATGTTTGTAGCTTTGAAAGGTACTTCCACATAGGTTGATGTGTTTAGATGCGTGGAAGTCGTTCAAAGGATTCTTAACCTTAGTAATTACTTTAATTAATGGAATTATTAAAAGTAATTGACTTTTATAAGATAAAGTGAGTTAATCTAATGAAGTGCAAGGGTTATTTGGATTAGTGAAGTAGATGAATCTCAATTGTTGATCTCAAGTGATGTTGAGATCTAATCTCAACTATTAATTAATTTGGAGATTAGGGTTGTAGATTCGGTCAATAACTCAAACTTATAAAATAAAGGATAGGCTAAGGGAAAAGTCACATCTTTGAGTACAAGACATAGTGAGATATGAGATCTCAGTGATTGGGTGAAGAAGTACTTTAATCCAAGTGTGCAGGGTTCAAGGAAGAGTGCAAGGAGCAACAAGGGAGAAGGATCTAGATCAACCAAGAAAGATTGAAGGACAAATTTCTGGAGGGTTTAGTTAGCTGGAATCTCTCCAGGTGTTGTTGTAATTGCATTTTTCTTCGGAGGGCCATTATCCCAATAAGGGAGCCCTTGTATGCTGAAGATTATTATTAATGAATCAACAAATTTGAAGGGCAATAATCAATGTGTGCATGTGTTTGAGATTGTTGTTTACTTCCGTTGTTATCTTCTTATTTGTGTATTAAAACCTTAGTTGTGCTTTTTATTTAGTAGATCTGTAATAAGCAGTAATTTACTACAAGGAATTTGCTAGATTAATAATTAGCCATGTTGTTGGGGTTAGAGAAATTAATAGGAACACGGGGCAACATGTTCATATGATTCTATTTGTATTGGTATTTAACATCTTGCCGTTCAAATTCTCACTAGGTGTAAAAAGTCCTAGGCACAATTGTCGAGAACCTAGAGGCAACTACTAGGCAAGTCGCCTATTGTCACCTCAGTGGCTTTGCCTTTGACTAAGGAATACTCCTTTTCAGGGGGGTTATTCTTAAAAGGTTAACTCAAACCTAATCGTTGTATTAATGGCAGAGACTTCAGTCTTAATTAATTCAAGTTGCAAATTGCTAAAGTGGAATGAACAAGTTTAAGTGTGATTTCTTTAAGGAATGGATTCAACTCAATCGTAATAACCAATTTGCCAATAAAGATAACCAATGGACACATGAGATTTAGAAGCCTTAATGTTTGTTATTTAGCTCATGAGAGTTAAACCATGAGGGTGATGACTTGTTATAAATTGAACAAGAGTGAAGAGTAATTATGCCACAATGTTGTTCAAATCATCGAGTGAAAATTACAAACCATGAACATTTAGCAAGTATGAAATCAGATTTGGATGTAATGATAAACATCCCATATATTTGATTCATCAAATGAAAGTAAAACAACATACCAAAAATTAAAGTGTGGTTAAAGTAGTGGGTTGATTCTTGATGCAATGCTGAAAATTTAATTCAAGAAAGGTTGATCTACTCGTCATTGTTAAGTGATTGTGAAACCATTAGATCTGTTTTAGTATAGATAATGTGATAAATTTCAGATCTAAACATGAATACCTCTACTTGAGAAATATTACAACAGACCAAGTGTTGGAAAATGGAACTAGTTTCGGTCTTCATAATTGTCATTGTACTCATTGTACTCATGTCATTATGTATATCTTATGTTACAAGAAAAAGAAGAAAGAAAAATATTATTTTTAAGCATGGGTTTCATGCTCCATTTTGTTGGTCAACTAGGTCAAACATGCATTTCATGCTCCTAGGATTTGTCAAGTCAAAAAGAATATTTTTCTTAAGTCAAGAGAGTCTTTATCATTTGTATAAGACCCTATGGGCAAGTTTTTTTTTTGTTTTTGTTTTGTTCCACCAGTAAAATCGTAATCTTTCATTATATGGTGAAAAATTACATATAGTAAACGCTGTTCAGCGTATGCGGATTTCATCCATGGCTATAGTATCTACAAACCATTCCTGTACATGTCTGTGTCAAAAAACCAAAAATCATCATGCAGGATGATGCTGTATCAAGATGTCAAAAAATCATCACGCAGGATGATGCTGTGATCGGTATTCTATATAAAAACATAATTGCACCTCGCAGGATGCTGTTCATAAATAAAACTAGATTATCTACACTATCATATATACTCGACATTTCTTCAAAAAATCAGTGGTCATCCACTCAAGGGTAGATTTGGTCTATATAAGCCCTATGGTAGTACTGGTACTGAGAGATGCCCCTCTATTCCTGGATTATCCACTGTCCTCCTGGTAGGTGCGTGGCTTCCTTGGATAATCCGTCGGCACTGTGATTATGCTCCTTGTAGATATGACGAACAATGATGTTATTAAACTGTGATTTGAGATGCATAACTTCATCCAGAATATTTAAGAGTGTGTGTGCGTGACATCTAGATTTCAGATTGATCCAATTTATGGTAATATTCGAGTCCCCATATATCTGTAAGTCTCTGCAATCATGATTTAAAGCAAAATGCATAAGATGGCAAAGAGTAATGAGCTCAGCAAAATTGTTCGTTCCTACACCTAAGCCCATCTTGACTTTATAATGATGCTGATCTGATAGATATAGTATAAACCCCCCCACATCCATGTTGTTGAGCCGCTCCATCGAAAAAAGGCCATGGTATGGAGTGATCTATATGGTCAGGGGCAGATGGTCTGCGAGAGTGAGGAGGAGTATATTCAGGCAATTCGTGATATGCTGCAACAATTATGACAATAACAACTTGCCATCGAATCGAGCCATTTTCGAAGATCATTTTGTTCCTAGCCAGCCAAATTGCCCAGCAAATGATGAGAGGAAGACATGTGCGGTTTGTTCCAGAGTGTGCTCGATTCCAAGCCTCCCAAGCTGCTGTGATGTTTTCACCCTCCCATGCTCCCACGAAACCGATCTCCTCAGCCACATCCTTCCATATTTGTTTTGTGGTTCCACAAGTAAGAAAAAGATGAGTGGTCGATTCGGACTGCTGTTTGCAGAGTATGCACTAGGTGGGACCATGCACAGACCTGTGCATAAGCGATTCCCCAGTAGGGACCTTGTTCCGGAGTATGCACCAGAAGAAGAGTTTTGTCCTGGGAGGAGTCTTTAATTGCCAGATGATCTTCCACCAGCTCTGAGTTATTTCTCGTTTTCTACAATTAATCAAACACAGGTATCCTTCCTTGGGGGAGTAATATCCAGATTCAGCCTTGTTCCGCATGAGTTCGTCTGGTCCATCCTTAATGCGAATATGGGATTCACTCAGAGCACTCGTGTAATCTTCCCAATTTGGATGCCAGACATGAGGCAAGTTTAACTGTGCTGCCGATCTCCATGCTTGTGAGAATATGGATGAATTCTCCTGAGTCCTGGTTCGCAATGTGAGCTATTACTCTAATATTCTGTTGATTGAGTAATCGAATAAGCTCACAAGGGAGACATCTCCCTCCTCTTCCTGTCCATGGATCCATACTGATGCGAGCCCTAGTTCCATCATTGATTCTCCATGTAAGATGACTGCGAATGGGGGGGAGCGAGTGCAATAGGGCTTTCCACACTGATGAAATACCTGTTCTGTTCCAGCCAAGCAGTGGTATCCAATCCATGACTTGTAAGGGCCATATGTATTTATGGTATGAGATAGATGACCAGAGATTTTGCTTGGTAAGCAAAGTCCATCCCATTTTTGTAGCCAAGGCGATCTTTTAGGCCCTAGCCTCCCCACTTCTTAGGCATAGCAATGTTGTCCCATCTAATCCATGCAAAAACTCGCTTGTCTTGTCCTCCATTCCAGAGGTATCTACAACATATCTGCTTGAGACGGGCAAGTATTCCTTTAGGAATCCATGCGAAAGCCATCCAGAATACAGGTGTGGCCTCCAATACTGATTTTATGAGCACTAGCCTTCCTGCTTTGGATAGAAAGCAATGGCTCTAGTGCGAGATCTTTTTCTCAAATTTGGAGATCAGCGAAGTCCAGTCCACGCTCTTGTGTCCCAAAGGCTTGATCCAGAGGTCCAGGGTTATAAGGGAAACGATGCGAGGCTAGATTGGATTCTTGAGCAGAAGTGAAAGCCAGGGAAATAGTTGATGTTGAGTGGTTTGCCAACATACCGGTCGCTTTGAAGAAAGAGGCAAGGATCTTATCAAGGGTGATCGAATCCCGTATACTTCTGTCCGAAAAAATGATGACATCATCTACAAACAGGAGATGTGTTAGGTAACACTAATCAGTAATCTTCAATCATGATAATCTGCCATTCTGCTTTTCATGATAGATGAGTCTGCTCAGACATTCCATAACAAGCAGAAAGAGGAGCGGTGAGAGCGGGCAACCCTACCTGAGACCCCTTTCAGCATGGAAAAAAGGAGAGGCAGATCCATTAATGAGCAGACTGTATGAGGAGGTTGATATGCAAGCCATTATCCAATTGGTAAATGAGAGGGGGAAGCCCAGGTGAATAAGCAACGTTTTGATATAAGTCCAGTCCACCCGATCAAAGGCCTTGGCCAGGTCAATTTTGAGAATGATACCTTTTAGTCGGCGGGCTCGGATGGAATGAATGGCCTCTTGAGCAGAGCCAATCGCTTTATGAATCTGGCGATCTTCAAGAAAAGCAAATTGTTCAGGGAGGATATGCTGTGAAAGGATAGGTCTGATACGATTGGCAATGATTTTCGAGATAATCTTATAGAGGCAATTGCAGAGGGAAATGGGCCGGAAATCATCAAAGGAGGCAGGGGAATTAGTCTTAGGGATGAGGGCTATGAAGGTGGAGTTGATAGCATTGAACAACCTACCAGATGATCGGCATTCCTCCACAACTTGAAGAAGATCCAAGGCCAATAGACCATAAAAATCCAAATAGAATTCTATGGTCCACCCATTGGGTCCCAGGCTTTTATCTTTCTTGAACCACTTTAATACCCCCTTAAGTTCCTCCAGAGTGACCAATGAGGTCAATTCATTTGCTTCTTCCTCACCTACAAAGCGAGGGAAGAGTCCAGCCACATGAATGATATCTACTCGATTGGCCTCATGGGGAGCTCTGAACAGATTCCAAAAGTTTGAGGTGCCCAATCCGGAGAGTTCTTGGAAATTGTCTGCATGCTTTCCATCAGGAAGAGGCATTTTCCAGATCGTATTAGTAGTCTTCCTTCCTTTGGCAAAATTTTGGTAAAATTTGGTGTTGTCATCTCCTGCCTTTAACCAAATGGCCCTGCTTTTCAATCTCCATGATTCTTCCCTTTCCTTGAGGATCTTGTCTTTCTGCTTCTCAAGCTCAATCAGCTTGCTCTTCTCTTCTGTTGAGGTGAAACCAAGATTCCTTTCATCCATCAGTAATTCCAACTCAGCTTCAATGGCCAAGATCTTCTGATCATCCTTATGCTTCTTCTCCTTTGCCCAAGCCATGGTTAGATGTTTAAGTTGAGAGAGATTTTGGCAGAAACCCTCCGCCGCTGATCTGTGATTAGATATAGGGTGGGAGACCCAATAGTCCTTGACCAGTTTAGTATACTCCTCATCTTGAAGCCAGACATGATTGAATTTGTAGGGTGCCTTTGGCTTGGCATCAGGTCCCAGTATCTCCAGATAAATAGGAGAATGGTCAGATTTCCCCCCTGCCCCCACCCATTGTCTGTATCTAGTCAATCTTTGAAGCAGGGGGATTTTGATCATGAATCTGTCAAGTCTCCTAGCCAGGGCAGCATCCCCTACCCTCTGGTTCCTCCAGGTAGGCATAGGCTTGTTCATGGGGATATCAACAAGATGGTGCTGCTCTATAATGTCTTTAAAGAAATCAGACAAGGGGTCAACTTGGGCTTGTAATCCCCAGGATTCCCCATATCCCATGGAGAAGTTAAGATTGCCTCCTATGATAATCTGATCCATAGATGTTGTGCTTAATTTGAGAAAATGTTGCCAGAATTCCTCTCTCCTCTGGCATGGGCCATAAACATTGATAATCCTCAAGGTCTCCCCTAGCTCAGCCGAGAAGAAATCCATGCCTAAGAAGCCCCCTCCTCCCCAAGTGGCAGATACATTTATGGTCCGAGGATTGTAATTGATGGCTAAGCCTCCAGCCCTACCTATGGCATCCAGTGCATGGAAGTGCCATCCAGGTTGCAGGGTAGAGAGGGTATGCTCAATAGAATCAACATTGCCCAAGGTCTCTTGCAGCAAAAAGATATCAATGGGTTCATTCTCAATTAGCCTCTGCATGGCTAGTTTTTTGGAGGTACTAGCCAGACGTCTGCAATTAAAGGATAGGCATTTCATGGTGGAACCCCCTCAGGGGTTTGCAATGCTCTAAGGACCCCTTCCATGTTGGATTGCTTGCCCGATGCTACCTCAGCACCGGCTCTTTGAATGGCCTTGGACAGGTAGGATCTACGGCCCCGGGAAGATTGTGCAGGGGGTCCAAGGTAGGCCAATCCCAACCCTGTATGCAAGTCAGAACTCGGTATGAGCCTGTATCGAAGGTTGTAGGAGTGAGACATAACCGGGCGGGACGAGACCGAAACCCCTGATGAGGATGGAGTCGAATGGATAGTAGGAGAGGAGGGTGCAATGTTGGGCGGGGGGAAGAAAATAACACAAGTAACCAGAGGTGCAAATACTGTTAAAATTTCTGTTTTCCCACCCAGGTTTTCAGTTTCTCCTTATTTCTCCCATGTAGTTAAATGCCCTTTCCCATAACCATACATTTAACAAGCTGAAAAAAATAAATTTGCTGAAAACACAAATTCTGAAAATTTTACAGAATGCTGGAAATTGCAGAAATAAAAATCAGCAGTAATAAACAACCATTAAAACACATTAAAACACTGATATTTTTGGTCAATGTGACCCTGGAGAAACCCCCTACAACTCTTGGGGAAAACCAGTTTGAGAGCTCTTCTTTATTTCTGAAAAATGTCTTTTTACAGCAAGAAAATTTCAGCAAAAATCAGCAAACAAACTTTTACAACTTATCTCAGCCTTGCTGAAACTCAGTCTTGCTGAAAAACTGCCCTGCTGAAACTTCGTTGTTGTTACTCCGCTGCTGATACTCCGCAGCTCACTGTCCAGAAATCTCCCTTGCTCTCTTGCTCTCCTTCTCTCAATCTGCTCATGAAAGAATTGAATTGAATGTGATCTTTTCCTCCTTTTCCTCCCTTAATATAACTCCAAATGACTTTTGGGTGATCCAAGTGACTTTTGGGTGATCCCTAATTCAATGGCTGAAATAGATTTTAGATCAATGGCTGAGATTAAATGCTCATTTAAATCTCACTTTCTATTTTTTAATTCACCCCACTTTAATAAAGACCCACTTAGTCATTTATTTCCAAAGTCACTTTTCCTTTCTAATTTTTCATTGACTTTATAAAAGTCACTTTAAAATTAGACTTAGTAAATTTATCACTTAAAGTCACTTTTAAATTAGATTTTAACTTTATAAAAATTATAAAGTCACTTTAGGAGAAAAAT
>APFE030952163.1:0-10183 GCA_000404065.3 Pinus taeda | reverse complement strand
ATTTAAATTTAAACGAAACGTTGGGAGATGACCATATTTTATGTTTCTCGATGAGCATTTGTCAGAGATGTCCTTGATTTCTATCAACTATCTAACTGACTCTGGACTCTACAGTGGATAGAGTCTGCGTGAAAGTTACGGGCAAGGTTTCCGGCGGTGAAAGTTTCAGACCACAAATAATTTCTGACATTAGTCTATGTAAACAGAGGCCGAGAGGTGGGCCTGATCGAACCTACAATCGAGATAAGGGTTGCCGGGATATATATACTTTCCATGTATTTTTTGGTTTCTGCCTTTTAAACGTTTCCATCGACTCCCAATTTTCATAATTTCCATAATATATCACGCCCGATTTCCATAATATATAACGCCATTATCAGAGTGATAGATTGTTTTTTTTTAATATAACAAACTCCACGATCACGTACGTTTTTGTTGTACACTCACCCATAAATACTGGAGTGTAATAAACTTCATGATCAGGTTTCTGTTGTACACGCGCCCATACATACTGGAGTGTAATATAACGAAGGTGAACCGTACCGTACATTGACAGAGTGTAATATATCGCTTTCTTGTCAGATTTTATAACAAACTACACGCGCCCGCGCCCGGCATAAATCCGTTTGAAGGTTCTATAAACATTAGGCATAAATTATAACAAACTTGACATATAACTAACGCGAACGAACCGGGCATCGTCAGAGAAGAATATACCGTTTCTTGTCAGAGTTTATAACAAACTATAAGCGGCATAAATTAGTTTGAAGATTCAATGAACATTAAACGAACCTGACATTGTCAGAGAAGAATATACCGTTTCTGGTGAGAGTTTATAACACTATTTGGCATAAATTCGTTTGAATGTTAAATGAACATTAATTGGCATAAATTCGTTTGAATGTTGGATGAACTCAAGCACCGACTAGTCGCATTAATGGTAAGTGTCACACGCACCAACTAATTACGCATCTGCCTTTAATCCTTTGACTTGTTACAATATAATGGATCAAAGATGTTGGTATAACGTGTTGTATAAATTTTTTGACTTGTTACAATACTGGTAAGGCTTCTCGCGTGATATAAATCCTTTGACATGTCACAACTATTCATGTGCACACTAAATTCTTCTATGTGATTCGTCTTTAGTAAGTGACAAGTTTGACAAGCTTTCCAATAAGACAATCTACACGTATTACAGGTACAGGTATGGTTGTTTAATATTTCAATTTTTTTTTTTTTAAAGCATGGAGACCAGTCCCCAACACTTTGGAAGGAGGCTAAGCAATAAAGAATATGACTATAATGGTAGGGAATATAATGTTTGAAATGAATTTTTATTATTTATGAGTTTTAGCATGTGATGTTGATATAATGTTGTTGGAGATTATTTATGGAACTTTTTTTATAAGACACCAATTATATTAGCTTTTAAGGACAGTTGCATGTATTTAAATTTGAAAATTGTTTTCTTATTTTCTACAATTGCTTCACATTCTTCTTGAAAGTGCAAAAAAGCAAAAATAGTCATCTAAATGTTAAATTTAGCAAATATTAATTACATTATTGAAATTTAAAAGAAACAAAAAGACAAGAGCAATATTTAGAAAGAAGAAAATAATTTATATTCTTGAATATATATATAAGCTCTAAACCCAATCCTTTTCTTGAATATAAGAAGTATTAATTAGATTTTTGAAACACAAAATCTTAACACCTAAATTTAGAAAGGATAATTCTAATTGCATTTTGGAATGTTCCAAAAAGTAAAATTTAAAAGAAATTAAATTTAAAAAAGCTAAAATGATTCTAAAAAAAAAATGTTAAAAAATTGTTGGTAAAATAAGAAAATACGTGAATTTCTTTCATGAAAGTGCACAGAAAATGCACAAAGTTAATGTGTAAATTTAATAGTTGAATCTCTATATAGCGGCCCAAGCCATGGACGTTCTCTGAAACATTATCTACACAACATCTCAATGACATCTCCAATAATGAGAATGAATTTGCATAATTATGAATAAGCAAATAGAATTAGTATTTTTTTGTGATATAGTAAAATTGTTAAAATAAAATTTAAAGATAGTTTGTTTACTAGCAAAAATCCCTATTAAAATTCCTATGGATTAATAGTATTATTCTTTAATAAACCAAAAAAGTCATATGGATTAGTAGTATTTTTAATTAGTAGTAAAAAATAATTAATTTATATATTTTTTTAAATAATCTTAGATTAGAAAATTTTGAATGCTACATTATACAAATAAATTATTTATCTCAAATTTATGGATAAATTTTTTCAATATTTTTAAGAGTTGCAAAACACTGGACATTTAAAAAACCCTATATACTAAATCTTGGAGGGCTATCTTTGAAATCACTAATTATAATAAACTTATTATTAGATATTCCTCTTCATTGCACTATATATTAATTATTTCTCTTCCCTTTCACCACTATGACCACTATAATATCTAATGTAATATGTGTCCCTTAAACAAAAGCCATTATGAATGCCAAAAAATTGAAATTTCCCATAACCCATTTAACCCCTAATTTAGGGTGATCACAAGTACTCTTAGAGAATTGCAAAGCCTTCCACAATGCCGCCTCTTACCGCTATTACCATTAAAAAAATGACATTGATTACTTTATAATCCTTAACATAGTAACTCTAAAATTAGGTAAACTATAGTGCACTATGATCTTTAACACAATGATTTCTAGAAACTATGCACCCTCGTACAATGCCATGATAAAGACATTGTAACTCTAAAAGTCATAGTACACATCAACTTTAATACTTAGCATATTAACTATAACTTATATATACTTAAAGTGGCTTGACATAGTGAAGATAAAGGTGAATCAAGTGTAGTTCCTTCAGATTAAATTCCATGAAAAGGGAATATAAAAAATGTTGTATTATGCACATGAGATTTTGACTATTGACATTGATCGAAAAAGCATTTTATGGATTCAATATATGGTAATGATATTGATGAGTAGTCATAATTATCCCATTATATGATATGATAACGGCCTATATTTTCTAGATAACTTGAGGCCTTAATGTTTGTGTGTCAAGCCCATTTTAGCTATTATGCTTACGAGTTCACAACATTAATTTTATGTATCTTAGATTTTATAAAACAATATGATATTTTCCACTTTATCGCTCGATGCACTAAAATTAACAAAGTATAGATATGTTTTTCCAAATTTAATTATATGTATTGGAATGTTGATTGGATTCTACAAAAGTACCAAAACTGATGACTTCCACAAGGTACACATTGTGATTATCATTACTTTTTCCCTATTTCTGAGTAGAAATCTGAATTCTCCTAGGAGGTAGTATAGATAAGTTCCAATTGTTGCTTCAGTGTATCTAGAAAGATCTGCCGGATTTACTAAAGTAAATTTATTGAGGATTTTACTTATATTATTTTTTAGCATTCAATTTTTAAGTGTATGTCTCAATTTTCAATTGCAAAAAGTATTTTTGTCTTTCATAAAAAGATGATTAGAGAAGTGGAAGATATAAACTACGAACAATAGCCCAAAAGAGAAATTACCTCATTCGAAAGAGAATAAACTAAGAAAGAGATAATAGAATTAATGTTATTCTTATTATGATGAGGAGATAATGGAGACATGTATTGATATTGCTACTATCATAAAAATGGTAAGGGTTACTTCTATAACATCCTTCTCTAAATTTGGAGTAAACATATTGTGCTACATAATTTGTTAGCATGCATTAAATGATAGAAGTGATTTTATGAAGTAGAATCATTACCTGACGCAACAACATCCAAAAAAAATCTTTGAAGAAATTTCAATACACTGGCCATAGATGTTATAGGTACTTTAATTTTCCTAGCTCAAACAACATGGCTCTAGTGAGAAAATTGTCACTTAAGTTAAGCTATAAAAGATTCAGAAGATTTCTTCAGAATGATGGAATTGCAGCATTGAGGAAATTGGAGAAAATATTTAAGACTTGCAACTCTAGTAGTTGGTTGAAGGTGGCATGGATCGAACCGTTCAAGTTATTTCTGGAGTGATCTAGATGCTTATCGCTTGAAATCTCAGAGACAATGTCTAAGAGTAAGAGTCATCCATGGCTACGATTGTGTGATAAACCCAAATTATGGAGGTTAACTCTTCTTCTCAATTGCAGAAGACTACTACTTGAATCATTCATGTAATTTCAAATATGTGTTGATTTTAAATTAGAGTGAGGTAAGCCATGATGACAGTCTACTATTTGTTGGGATGAACAGTCTCTTCCCAACCCAACTTGATAGCGAGAAATGTTTGGTGTAGTGATTGTCCAACTCCTCATAGAGACATCTTAAGTTACTTATTGTTTCCAAATTTTCATTAAGCAGTTACCAAAAATATTATTTTTAAATCTCCATTAATAATTTTGTCTCCAACATTGTGATTTCCATGAGAAAACATCCAACCTAACATGCAAGATTTTACTTGAGTTAAAATATTCACTTCTTGGAGATAAGTTTTCAATGTGTTAATTTGAAACACATTTGAAATAGTTAGTCATATAATATTCGTATGAAACTAAGATACACTAATATAAAATATCTCATTATATACTTTTCTAAATTAATTTATAATCTAATATTATTTTCTCCAAATATTGACTAAGATATGATCAAAACAGATTTGAGGTTAGTTGACCACTAAGGAGATCAGGTAGGGAAAATCAATTGCCAGCAAGGTATAGGGATCATGGTCTTATAACTAGTATGTTAAATGTTGTTGAACACTCTAATTATAAATAAGAAAGTCAATATGATGAGTGGAGAATATCCATGGAAGAGGAATATGAGTCAATACTTAAGAACAAAATTTCTGATTTAGTTGAACTACTTGAAGGCAAACAATGGTACTATAGACAAATGTAAACCTAGGTTGGTGGCAAAGGGTTATTCACAGAATGAAGGCATAGATTATGAGGAAACCTTCACCCATGTAGCTAAATTAAACACAATTAGAATGGTCATTGATTTAGCTGCTATAAATCATTGGATGATACACAAACTAGATGTGAAACATGTTTTCTTAAATGGTGAATTGAAAGAAGAAGTGTATTTAATCAAACCTGAGGGGTTTGTGAAACAATGGAGGAACATTTAGCCTGTAGATTGAGAAAAACATTATATTGTTTATAACAGGAACCGAGGTCATGGTATGATAAAATTGATTCATTTTTCCTGCACCATAGTTATAAGTAGAGAAAGAATGACCCTACTATGTATATTGTGTTTGATGAAAATGGGGCAAATTGTTTTGATTTCTTTATATGTAGATGATATTATTCTTATAGAAAATGGATATGATCTCATTAAAGAAATCAAAATTTAGATGTTAGAGGATTTTGATATGGCAAATCTTGGAGAGTTACACTATTATTTGGGTCTTGAAGTCTGGAGGGACTCTGGATAGACTCTTTTGTCTCGAGGAAATTATGTGAGGAGCTTATTGAAAAACTTCAACATGTATCAGTGAAAAGCTTCCTTAGCGTTGTTACAATAGAATCTTAAACTCCATAATGATGATGGTTCTAAGCAGGTGGATTCAACACTATAGAGATGACTAGTTGGGAGTTTGATTTATCTAATTACAACTAGACCTGATTTAGCTTTTGCAGTCAGCTCTTTGGCGCAATCTATGTCAAAGCCTCTTGAGAGTCATTGGGTGGAAGCGAATGGTGTCTTAGGGTATATTCAAGGAACCTTGGACTTTGTTATCAAATATACTGATTCATTTGATGTTAGATTGACAGGTTTTTCAGTTTCAGATTGGGCTGGAAATCTGAATGATAGATGATCCATAACATGTTATGCATTCAACATTGGGTCTCGGGCCATTTCATTGAGCAACAAGAAGAAGAACAATGTAACCTTTTCTTTAGAAGAAGCAGAGTATCAAGCAGTGTGTGCAACACTGTTTAAGGAAGTTTGGTTGAGGAGACTTCTTCATGATGCCGGAGGAGAGAAAAAGGATCCTATAGTTATCAAATGTGACAATCAAATCTCAAGATAACTTGCAAACAATCGAGTGTTTCATAAAAACTCAAAGCATAGTGATACATAGTTTCACTTTGTTAGAGAGAATATTTAGTCAAAACAAATTTATATTGAATATTGTAATACCTTTTTCCAAAGGAAAAGACAGTAACTTTTTATTAAAAAAATAATGAAAAGTTACACTAGCATAAGCTCTGAAACATTTTGTAGGCTGCCACAAGAGCTCTAGTGCATATGCACCCACCGCATCGTTAGGAGACTAACGTGCACAAAGAAAAAGAAAAGGAGAAAGAGAGGAGAGAGGAAGAAAGGGGCAAAAAACTGAATTCCGGAAGAGAGTCACACTTCAGGTTTTTCTCCCCTTTTTCTTTTCCACCTTACGCCACTCTCCTTGAGTGGGCTCGATCGAAGCAATGACTATCTGTGTTTCTGTATTTTGTGGGCCAGTTTCTTTGTCTGAGTTTGAAGTATCAGAGTGGTGCTGCCGTTTGATGCCTCCCATGCTTGGATCCACTCTTGTCGTCTCTGTCTTGTTGTTCGGTGTGGTTCCCTTCTGATTCTCGATTTCTTGAGATACCTCAGTCTTCTCTGCAGGGGCCTCTTCCACCTCTGTTTCTGATTCTTCTTCCTCTGAGTCTGGGGGTGAGAATTTCCATCCTTTCTTCTGCTTCCCTTTCTGCTTCTTTTTACTGTTTACTTTCTTGTCTTCTGGACATGAACTTTGCAGGTGTCCTATCTGCATATAGAGCCTGCATCTGAAAGCGGTGTTTTCATAATCTAGTACTTGCAACCAGTTTTGTTGTTTGTAGATCAGCCTTATGTTGTCCGGCAACCCTTTACTTAAATCTACTTCCACACAAATACGTGCGACAGTGTAGATCCTTTCATCGATCCTTTCCAGGTCCGTTTTGATATATTTCCCTAAGTTGTTCCCAATGCCTTCCAAGACTTGTTCATTCCAAAAGTGTAGAGGAAGATTGTATAGTCTGGCCCAGACCGACATTTTGGTTAGAGTCATTTTGTTTGGGTAAAAATCTGGAAACCATGGGGTCATAAATAGCCCCGATGTTCCCCAAAACCATGGCCCTGTACTGATGACTGTGTCTCTGACTTCCTTGGATGTAAATTTCACTATGAAAAACCCCTTTGAACATAGATGAATATCACATTCCATGGTCCAGCTGGTGAAAATCCAATGGAAAAGATCCAAAGGTTTAGGCCAAAAGCTGTTGAAGCGGCATATTAGAGCTTGCGTTTCGTAGGATTTTACGAAATCGTCAAGCCCTGAAGAATCTAAATTTAAGGTCGGGGTTTGCTCTGACTGATCTACTATGTATGGCCTGGGTATGTGTCCGCCTTGATCTGAAGAAGACCCTATGTCTCTGCTGCCCTCAAGAATGTTTTTGTAGGATAAACCTCCTTTGGGTTGGTGCTGGGATGCAGATTTTTTCCCTTATCCCCCCCTAAGGAGCTTGGTTGTCCCTGAGGCAGAGCCTCTCCTCTCAATCTGAAGTTTAAGGTAATGATTGATACTAGCCCAATATCATAGCTATCCATCGATCTAAGATCCTGGAGAGACCGCCTGCCACTGACCAGATGTTGGATCTGAACTGGGTATCCCATTTCAGCCCAAATCTGTTGTTTTAGCTGCAAGGAGGTGCTTCCTGCATGAACCCATACTAAACGAGTTTTTCCCTGAGGGGGTTTAATTAGAATCTGAAAATAAGAATTTTTTACCTACTCTGGCTGTAAGCAAACCTCCAGATCTGGCCCTATTTTTGTTTGTTTTTCCTTGAACTTGTCTGGATCTGCTAAAACCCTGCTCGATCTTTGATTGGTACCCTCAGTCTGTTGCCTGGGTCGCGCTGTGCTCGTATATAGGCTAGATCGTGTATATCCAAGCTGAAACTATAATGTTTGGGCCCCTGCGTTGAAGGAAGGATTGAACCTGCTTCATGCAGCCCTCCCCTACCTTTTCTTCGTGCGGTTTTGTAGAGCCTGGCCTCTAAAAGCCACACGGAACGACAACTTTTTTGTTCAAGAGCGTCGTTTAGGGCCTCGATCTTCCACTGGAGATAGGCCTCTTCGTGTATCCACTTAAAAAATTTTGACGCCGTTGAAACCCTCACCTCCCGGTCTCGTTGAGATCTTACATTTTGTTCCCAGTCCAGGATCGCGTGATTCCTTGTGACGAATAACCCCACAGCTGCATTTCCGCGTTGATCTCAGTGTATTTGCAGCGTTTTCCCGCAGGAAGCATGCCATTTCTCTGAAGGCGCATGCAAGAATGACCGCCTACCAACAAAGATCGTCGTCGCCCCAATCCCTGGATTGGCTTCGGCCCCTAAGGTGGGCTTGGGAGCCACTGCGGCAACAACAAAACCTCTGCTCGAACAAACCCTAGACGTTGCCATCTTACCTCCTCGGTTTCATTTAACTCTGAATATTGTAATACTTGTGATAATGTTGCAGACATTTTTATTAAGCCCCTTGGATGAATTAAATTTGATTTATTTAAGGAGATGTTGCGAGAACTAGTGAATCCTTTCTCCATTAAGGGGGAGTGTCAAAATTAATGTAGAATGTATTATTGGAGAGAGTTCGTCCATTAATTGTCTGTGAGAATTAGATTAGGAATTAGTTCCTACACTATAGGTGATTTTTCTAACACTCGTACTTGCATGTAAACTATTTATTCTTGACGATTTATGACGAAGGTGTAGGGTGTTCTACTAGAGGAAGTCTCCAAGTGAAGCTCCTCACCCGTGAGCTGCACAGTTTGAGAATATATCTTGTTTTATTCTATTTTTTAACATTTACAATGAGTGAATATTAGCTAACTATTTGATGGGTCATATACATAGATAATTTATCTATATAAGGGGATTAGAGTAGTAGTCAAACAAAATTAGTGTTATTATTAAGAAGAGTAGTTATCTATCTCAATGAAAAAATATGACAAGATGATAGACGTTAATAGACACGTTATTGTAAACTAAAAAGATTGCATATATCAAGAGAGAATCATTTAGCAATTTTTCAGCATAGGAGAGGAGCAATGGTTAATAATTTTGGAAATAAGAAAAATTATGTTCTTCCTAGAGAGTAGATTCATCTCAATAAGTGTGGTTCTATTTTTTTTTTGTATAACATACAATAATCCATTTGACAACGCATGGAGGTTTCTTTCTCTTCATTTCTATATGTGTGATTATTGCATGTATAGAAATATTTATTTATGTGATCAACTAAGTCTAGTTCTGATTTATTTAATTAAGATAAACATATAAAAGTAGTCATATAGGACATAAACATTAGGGTTTATGATTTAGGGTTTATAACATTTTAGTAAATTCTTTTAATAAGAACTTAAATAAATGTTACAAATATTTATTAACATGTTATAAAATTCTTATGCTTTAGCATTCAAGGTTTATGGTTTATAACACTTTAGCAAATGTTTTTAATATACACTTAAATAAAACTAACAAAACACTCTTTAAAATGTTATAAATTAATTAGGGTTTAGGTTTTAGGGTATAAGGTATAGGTTTTAGAGTTTGGCGTTTAGGGTATAGGGTTTATAGTTTAGGGTTTATCACACTTTAGTAAATTTTTTGAATTAACACATAAGTAAAAGTTACACAACACTTTTTGAAATGTTATCGAAGGCTTAGGGTTTAGCATTTAGGGTTTAGTTTTTTGGTTTAGGGTTTATAGTTTAGGGTTTAGTTTTTATGGTCTAGGGTTTATAACACCTTAGTAAATTTGATGAGCCTCAATTTTGGTACAATTTGGGCTCATTTTGGCCTATTTTACTTGCTCAAACCATTCATCTTTATTTGCTTATGCATGCATTTCTTAGTTTATTCATGTTGTTTGTAGGAAGAAGGTTAGACACTTTATCTACGTGACTAATGCATTATGATTCCATGTTTTGGCATTAAAAAGGGAGCAAGAGACAACGAAAAGGGGATAAGGAGACAATAAGGTGGCACTGCTGATTTTGTGGAGAGATGTCCACAGTCTTGGGACATTCCTCGTGATTCCCACCAAGAACTCTGAGCTCCAATCCATCTCCCCTCCGAGCTCAAGAAGCAGCCAGCTGTCCTACATGAACAACA
>APFE030952161.1:104272-146028 GCA_000404065.3 Pinus taeda | reverse complement strand
GCATGAGAAGCAGCAATGCATTCTGCTTCAGTAGTGGACAAAGCAACAATGTTCTGTAGCTTTGACATCCAGCTGATAGCTCCACCTGCAAGAGTAAAGACGTACCCTGAAGTTGACCTTCTCTTATCCAAATCACCTGCAAAATAGGAATCAACATATCCGCAAACAAATTCACTACTCTTATTGTAAGAAATACAATAACTACTTGTGCCTCTCAAATACCGAAGCACCCATTTCACTGCTGACCAGTGTTCTTTACCCGGATTTGCCATGTACCTGCTGACAACCCCAACTGCATGTGAAATATCTGGTCGAGTAAAAACCATCACATACATTAAACACCCTACTACATTGGCATATGGAATTCGAGACATATAATCCTTTTCTTCATATGTATTAGGACATAAACTCGAAGAAAGTTTAAAATGGGAAACTAAAGGGACTCACACAGGCTTCACATTATTCATACCAAATCTCAAAAGTATTTTCTCGATATACTTCTGTTGTGATAGCCATAGCTTACCATTGCTCCTGTCTCTAAAAATCTCCATGCCCAAAATATGTCTTGCTGCTCCTAGATCTTTCATATCAAATGTCCTTGCCATCTGAGCCTTCAACCTGTTGATTTCTTCTATGTTTTTGGTTGCTACAAGCATATCGTCAACATACAATACTAAGATAATGAATATGCCATTTTTAAATTGCTTAAAATAAACACAATGATCATATTCACTTCTAAAATATTTCTGACTCAACATGAAAGAATCAAACTTCTTATAACACTGTCGAGGCGACTGCTTCAGGCCATATAAAGACTTCTTGAGCCTGCAGACAAATTTCTCATTGCGATGTTGAACAAACCCTTCCCGTTGTTCCATATATATTTCCTCATCTAAGTCTCCATGTAGAAATGCAGTCTTAACATCTAATTGCTGCAACTCTAAATCAAGCAAAGCCACTAATGCTAACACAATTCTAATTGAAACAATTTTAACCACTGGTGAAAAAATCTCATGAAAGTCAATACCGGCTTTCTGAGAAAACCCTTTTGCAACCAGCCGCGCTTTGTACCTGTCTTCCGTATCATTCACACCCCGTTTCAACTTGAAAACCCATTTACACCCCACAGTTTTCCTGCCTTTCGAAAGCTCAACCAAATCCCATGTGCCGTTCTTACACAAGGCCATCATTTCGTCCTTCACGGATGCTTTCCACTTGTCACTTTTCGAACCTTCTATTGCTTCCTGATAGCATAGAGGTTCGTCGTCATTAGCAGTAAATGCAACTAAAGTAACATAATCATCATACCTTCTTGGTGGCCATTTGATTCTTGTCGACCTCCTTAAGGATGTTTCTGGCGCTTCCTCAATTGGCTGACTACCATCTGTAGGAACTTCTTGATAATTAGTCTTTGAGCCCTGTACATGATCTAAACCTGAACCCTGTCCATGTTCTGATTCTGAAACCTGTTCATGACTAGTATCTGAACTATGGTCATCATAACTATCATTAGAAATGCTATCAAACTGAATGTGCTGAAAGTCAGATGCATCATCCTGTTTCAATCTACTATCTACATCTAATTGTACAAGAGAGGATTCATTAAACTTTACATCTCTGTTGATGATAATTTTGCGGGTAGTAGGATCCCACAATCTATATCCCTTTGTTCTAACACCATACCTAATAAAGATATACCTTTTAGACTTTGGATCTAATTTAGTTCGCTGATGTTTAGGCACTAGAGCATATGCATCACAACCAAACACTCTGAGTTCAGAATACTCACAAGGGTGTCCTTTCCATACCTCTTGCGGAATCTTGCAGTTTATCGCCGTCGATGGAGATCGGTTTATCACATAACAGGTTGTTGCCACTACTTTCGTCCACAACTCCTTTTGCAACCCGACGTTACTCAGCATACTCCTTGCTCTCTCTAGAAGAGTCTTGTTGATGCGTTCAGCAACTCCATTTTGCTAAGGAGTATAAACCGTGGTCTTATGTCTCTCGATCCCTGCATCCTTGCAATAGCTGTCAAACTCCTTGGAAGTAAAATCACCACCATTGTTAGTTCTTAAACACTTTATTGTTCTACCAGTGTTGTTTTCTACCAATGCTCTAAACTGCTTGAAAACTGAAAAAAGAAAAACATCAGACTTTGTTTTCAACATGTAGACCCACACCTTCCTAGAAAAGTCATCAATAAATGATACAAAATAAGACGAACCACCATATGAGGTTGTAGGGGCTAGTCCCCAAACATCTAAATGGATATAATCAAGTATGCCTTTACTAGTATGTTTGCATGTTTTAAACTTTTGTTCACTTTGTTTTCCAAACAGACAATGCTTACAGAAATTTAATTTTCCAGACTTCAGATTTGGAAGTAACTTGCGATCAACGAAAACTTTCAACCTTCTTTCACTCATATGCCCCAATCTTTGATGCCATAAGTGAATGGAACTACTGTCATGTTCAGACACCGTAGACACAAAATCTGACCCTGTACCTCCTTCTAACTGAAATAGATTTCCTACTTTCTTAGCTTTCATAACTAGTAAGATGCCTTCGTAAATTTTCATTACTCCACCTTGAATTACAGTTTTATACCCATTTGAATCAAGTGCTCCTAATGAAATCAAGTTTTTCCGTAAATCTGGTACATGCCTTACATCAGTTAATATTCTTGTTGTCCCATCAAACATTTGTAGTTGTATGCTCCCAATCCCAACAACATTACATGTTACATCATTACCCATGTACACAACTCCATCATTAATTGATTTATATTCTTTAAACCATTCTTTATGGATACACATGTGGTTTGATGCCCCGAAATCTAACAACCAATGTTGACCATGATTTGACACATTAACTGATAACACTTCATCACTCATACTTGAACCTGATGTCGAAACTGTATCTGTCGTATTTGCCTCCTTCTTCTCTGTCGAAGATTCTGCTTTTGAAGTTTGCTACTGTTGCTTCCAGCAGTCCTTCTTTAAATGCCCTGATTTGCCACAAAACCAGCACTTTAGCTTACTCTTCTTCCCTTTCGACTTTGAACGTGAGTCGCTTGGCTTCCTGGGGCGTCTTTCTTTCGAACGACCTCTAACCATCATAGCTTCTGATGTAGAGTTTTCGGAATGCGACTTCCTCCTTGTTTCTTCCGATAATAAGGATGCAACTACATCATCAAACTCAATAGTTTCTGATGAACTAAGACTTATAGAAGTAACAAAATGATCCCATGATTTGGGCAACGAGCACAATAAAATAATAGCTTTATCCTCGGATGGTATTTTTACTTCTATACTTTGTAATTACACAAGAAGAGTATTAAAATCATTTAAATGATCAGCAATCGATGTACCTTCCTTCATTCTCAAACCGTACAACTGTCGCTTCAGGAGAATCCTATTGGTTAAGGATTTGGTCATGTAGAGTTTCTCCAGTTTTGTCCACAAACCAGCAGTTGTTGTCTCCGACACAATATTAAACAGGACATCATCCGCCAGGCATAATCGAATGGCACTTACAGATCTTTCATCCATTTCGTCCCACTCATCATCTGTGATGTTGTAAGGTTGTTTGGATTTACCCATCAAAGCCTTTACCACGCCTTGTTGGACAAGCAAGTCATGCATTTTCACCTTTCAGATCTCAAAATTATTCTTGCCATTAAATTTCTCAATTTCAAACCGGGGCACTTTGAGTTTCGCCATTTGTATCAACAAAAAACACAATAATCTCCAATATCCAACCAGCAATAAAAAAAATTGCCTATGCCTTTGTTTTTACACAACAAAGAAAAAATTGCCTATGCCTTTGTACCTTTGCCTTTAAAAAACTGCCCTTTGCACTTATTTAAAAAACTGCCCTTTGCACTTATTAAAAAAAACTGCCCTCTGCCATATGCACTCAAAAAAAAAAAAATTTAATATACGTCCTTTTCAAAAAGCTTTAATATCCCTTATAACTCCTATTTTTTCTTTTGTTTAACAAATAATTACATACTCCTTTTTGTTTAAAGGCATTAAAGTAAGTACGCACTCCTCTTTGTTTGGTTAATGGAATTAAAATCATTACCAAATTTCCTTTGATTATTTGTCAAACGGATTCCTTAATAGGACCAGGCAACAGTGCAATTCCAAGTTTTAAATCAGCAGAAGATATTTGAATCTAGCGTATGGTGGGAGAAGATATTTCGGCAGGCTTGGCTCCGAATCCCAAAGCTACAGTTGAATTATTATAATCGCATGAACAACATACCAGTACCGTTTCTCCAGTGCCTTGGCAACAGCTCCGCGCTCCCAACAGCAACGATTGGCTCCCTGCTTCTTCTCCATGCACCAACAGCAAAAAAACGGGATACGCACTCGCAACAACCCTGGACTGTCTCCACGCACCAGCAGTTTAAAAAACCGGCTCCACGTAGCCTTGCTCCACTGTTCCGATCCGCTCCACGCACCAATAGTTTAAAATACCGGCTCCAGCTCCAGCTCCACGCGCGCGTAGCGCTCTCCGTAACCTCAATCAAAACACGCACAGCAATCAGCAATTCTTAGTGCAGGTATTACAGTGCTGTGCTCCCGCAGCCAGCTAAAGGTTCTCAACGCACCAACAGTTTAAAATATTCAGGATCAGCGGCTGCCCAATCCATGCACAGAGTTGCAATCACATGGATATATCAGCGGTCACACACCAACAGCTCAGTCCGCACCCGCACCAGCACAGTCCGCACCTTCTGAATGCATTCACGACCTCCTCCGTTGCGCCTGACGTCCAACAGTGCTCTGATACCAATTGTTGGATCAGGTGCACAGCAATTCAATAAAATTAGCACAGCATTCAATCAAGCACATAAACACAATATTTAACGTGGTTCACCCAACCAATCTGGGCTACGTCCACCAAACATAGGCATCAGGAATATATTAAACAAATTGGAGATTACATCAAGAAATCCTCACACTCTCTTAGCAAATCATCCAAATGATTTCTTGTTATATAGCATAGAGAATCTAATAGCCTCATAACTCCCTCACATCAAATATAGGAGGCATTAACTCCCTCCCAACAACCTGGAGCTAATCTAGGAACTGAATCCCTATTGTTGTCATCCTTCAGAGATTTTTGCCTATTTGACTCAAACAGAAAATCTCAACATTCTAAAAACTTTAATAGAACTTTGTTCTCTTGCATTAGGACATTTTTTTTACTTTTATAAATTGGTTGTTTGATGTGCATTAATAGACTGTTTAATTTACTGACCTTCTACCTAAGAGGTTGCTGAATGAAGCCCTTAGTTAAAAGTATCCACGCGCTATAGTCATCTTCGCTTTTCTCTTCAAAAATGGTATGACTCGCCAATCTCCTGATCCTCAAGCCTCAAATCCTCACTTTTTAGGTTATCACACTCATTGCGGACTTATTTCCTTAGAATGAGCAGCACGCTGCACACTCTCGCTTGCTGGGCGGTGGCATAAAGAGATGCTCGATGAAATCACTTACTTAATAGGATTATATATATATATATATATATATATTATATATATATATATATATTATATATATATATATATATATAATATATATATATATATATATATATCAAATAAGGAACCAACAATTGTTTCTGTAGATGAAGCGTAAGAGGCAACAACAACTATTGAACCATATCTAGCTACAAATCTAGGTGTAGAGTAAGAAGCAGTGGTTTCACCCGCCCTCAGAGGCAAAGTTAGAGACAATATCAGAGACGGTAGAAGCAGCAGAACCAGAAGCGCAGATTCTATTAGCGAGAGACCAATCAATTTGCACAAAGCCTACGAATCCAGATACGGAGCATTAGTAGCCACAGTTTGAGGCCAGACGTATCTGCCCTTGGCGATAGAGCCTACCCTATTTGTCGATCAATCGTGGAGTTTCCGACATTGATTGAGGATATTGGATTACATTATAGGATATGAATGTTGCACCGACAAGATCGAACCAATCTCATGCCAATCACCTGAGGATGCCTGAAGCATATAAACCCTCAACCAATAACCAATTAGTCTATCTGAGCTAGTCGAATGAATCTCTTAGCCAGATACTAGACAATTTCCAGCCAATGTGTTCTTCCCTGAATGAAGAGTAATGCTACTAGGCCTCCCTCAGGGTCAGTCATGTCCTTCGACCCCTTACTAGCTTGAATATTGATTGTGTACCGGTGGTGTTGGGTTCTACTTGATTGATACCGGGGAGGGAGGAATCTAGAGACTTCATTATCAATTGATTTCTTATTATTTATAAGTTATAAAAAATATTAAGATTGAGAAATCAGGGATGGACAAGGAGGTGTTAATGAAGTATTAGTTAATTCACGCTTCCCGACTAAAACTTCTAGCATTTTCAGTTCTATATCATCGAAGAATAATACACAGAAACACTAAAATATTTGTAGTTATGGAAAAGTCAAGGATGATAGTAAAATTAGGAAAAAATTAAAATAATTGCCATGAACAACAAACAACCTGGAAAAAATAGCAAGTATCTAAAGCTTACCAGATTTGGTTACTAGCTGCTAATTACTATCTTTCTTTTTAGAAGGCTTTTGAAACTTGTGAGATTTGTTAAACATTTAGTGATTTTGAAATCATAAATATAAATTATGAATATTGTTCATGTTATCAGGGAAATGAAGCATATATGAACGATCATGATATGGTCCTGTGCATATTATAATGATTGCCAGCGAGTCTCAAAGGAAATTACTGTGAATGGATTAAAACTACGGAATGGAAGTTTTCTACTGGCTCGATTGTAAACACACCTTGCATTCAAGTACAATGAATAACACTTACCAATATAGTTGGCACTGTCTACTTCTATGGTATTCACTGCACTATCTTGACTGTTTATTGGGGAGCAAATTAGTAATTTTGAGCTTATTGCTATTATGAGTTCTTTGTGATAAATTTTATGGCAAATCCCAATTGAAAGACTGCTGGTTGAAAGGCTCTTTCCCTTTCGACTGCTGGTTGAAATATTTTTACTGCTTTCCAATTTCTCTCTATCTCCTCCTAGCAAACATATATACTTCTTCTATGTCCTCTCTAATGAGAAGGATATAGGTTCAACTCTACTCTTTTTTCTATACGTTTTAACTCACTGTACAATTATATTCAATTATTTACACATTTATGGAAGGAACTTTATAGTACATCCTTCTGTAATTAATCTTCTCTCATGTTTTCACTTTAAATATAGGATTCAATGTTACACCTGGCTATATAGGACATTTGATACATATGTCCGTAGATGCAACAATTATGTTCTAATACATAATTGCAAAGATGAATCCTCATCAATGATCAAAACTTTCCAAAGCAAAGAAAGACAGGCAAGCTTTATGGGTGAAAAAAAGCTTGGAGCCTAATTTGAAACCTTAATCCGAAAATTGACCCATTGAACACAGGTTTGATACATACTAATACCTTTCTTCAACTCCTTTGATTATGAGCATGGAGAAACCATGCTCAACTCAATCTCGAGTATTAGACCTGTACTTTCCAAGGTCATTTGCTACTGTATTTACTGTGATACAGGACTAATAAAAAAAAAAACTTTGTTTCAATGCTGTTTGGGACCTCTACATTTCCTTCTTGCCA
Organism: Pinus taeda; assembly: GCA_000404065.3. Taxonomy (NCBI): domain Eukaryota; kingdom Viridiplantae; phylum Streptophyta; class Pinopsida; order Pinales; family Pinaceae; genus Pinus; species Pinus taeda. Next base: position 138,373 of record APFE030952161.1, on the reverse strand, counting down.
AGGAGTCAAATAGTATTGATACCTTGAAAAGGGTAGAAAAAGTGAAGGCTTATGGTGTTTCTTGTGAAAATTTTTGTTCCTGTCATGTGTCTGATTAGAATCAATCAGTTATCTAAATGCAAGAGCTAAAATGAGTAGCTTGCTTTATTTTAATCTTCATTTTATTTTAATCTTTACTGTATTTTTCTTCAGTATAATCTTTGTTTTATTTTAATCTTTAGTATAAGCTTTATTGTATTTGTCTTCAGTAGGTTGTTGTCTACTTATTTTTAAAGTAAAATGTGGTTTTTGCTTTACGTTCAATACTCTTTGTGCTCTGCTCCACACTGAAATTGATATTTCAATTTAGAATTTCTTAAGTCATTTAATAATGATGCCTCCTCCCCTGGATGCGGGTGGAATTTAACGCAATTAAGATTATGATATGGGGTGATGGCAAAATTAATGGCCACTTGGCCCCCTGCGACCATTCCAAGGCCAGCCTGATAACTCCTCACGGCACCTCGCAGGCGGCATTTAATGCCTGCTCGGGCCGAGGCGAATTCATCTGTTGTATAACCATGGCACTGAGGATTCAACCAACCATTCTCCCCCTGTTGCATTGTGCCTGCCCTTCGCAAGCGGGAAAGCCAATTGAGAGAACCAATACAGGCCGCAGATGCTGGCTTGTTTGCTGCTTGGACCTGGGAAATGGCTTCCATCATTCCCATACTCACCTCTGCTCTTCGGCTCTGCACTCTGGCTTCCTCAATTCCCCCAATCACTCTGTAAATTCCACTCAGCAGTCCTCTGTCATCTCTTCCTCCACCCTCTCTGTCACGCCCCTAAGCCTATGGTAGTTTTCCAATCGTGCTAGGCGAGGTGCGACACTACCAATCGTTTTCTTTTCACCAATACTTACGATTGTAGACTATGCCTAATATCCCATACTTAGTTTTATTTTTGTTACCAAGTATTCTTTATTTTATCATTTATACAAGTGAAAGCTCATAACATTCACATAACAGCATTATACAAGATAAATGCACAACAATATAAAGGAAGGGGCAACTCTCTGCAATATGAGTCTGCCCGAATCAATATATTATACAATTTTTCCACTTTTACAAAGTATAGGCTAAGTCTGTGGGAAACCCCAAATTTATACTTAGCCAAATTTCCAACTTCGGCAAACTCGGTTGCTCAACTCGTTAGCACCTCCGCACAGCCGCCGCACGACTCACCAACCCTTCGTTCACCTCGTCGCACGATCGTGTCTTTTGCCCAATTTGGGTGCACCTCATCGTAACCAAGTCACCACACACGGGCGCCTCCGCACAAGTCACACCTCCGTTCACAATCTCAACACTTCACCGAAATTCACACCCTGCACACTTGCAAGATGGGCAGGCGCACACCCGAGTCACCCAAGAACCCGTGCCAAGTCGTCGCATAATCCAGGCGCCCATGCCTTCGTTTCACCATCGGGCACTCCTTCGCATGATCCGGGTTCCACACACCCGTGCACGCCCTTCTCTTCGTTGGGTGGGCGACCTCTGCCCGCGCCCTCACCCAAAACCAAGACAACGCGTTTTCCTTCGTGTAGCCTTGCCCAAGGTTGGGCGCATCACCTTATGCGACCTCTTTCTATTGCTGTGGCTATCCTTGTCCATGCACTTCTTCTTTGTTGGATGAGCGAAGTTGCTTGTTGAGTGACAGTGGAAATGACTCCAACGCACCTCCAATATATATGAGTGGCAGGCAAGCTCGCAACTACCCAACCGACCTGCCTACACCTTCAATGCCATCGCAATTCCTTCTAAACTTCAAGTCGGACATCCTCCAAACGCTCCCAAGTAAGGTCGGCCTTACATCGTTTGTTGGTCAGCCCGTGGGTGCTCCTCCACGCTCCCACGCACATATAAATAGCTCGACCTCCTCCTTCATGCATTCATTACCACATAACTCCACATGTATGCAAGTCTGGGCTTCGCACTTCAAGCCAGAACACGACCAAGGACTGCAGGTCCTTACATCCTCCTCCACCTGAAGTCGTTGTCATCCTCAACAACATGCCATCCTGGTAGCCATCCACCAAGATCATCAACCACTATCTCACCCATGATGTCAACTCCTCCACATACTGCAACCATCTCTGCAACATATGTAGAATTATTGTCTCCATCATGTCTCGTCCTGGCAACCATCTGTCACCAAGATCACCATACCAAGGTATACACTCCATCGGTATGTCATACACCGGAAATCATCTCAATCCATGACCATCAACCACCCTGTCACAATCTCCACATGCTGCTCTCCATCGTGGAAGGCTGGCCCTTCCATCTCAAGCTACATGCTTCTTGCAACCTCTCGTGTCGACCTCATCATGTGGCATCCTCGTGTGAACTGCTACCATGATACTCCAACATAATGCTAACACATGTTTGCACATTGAGCTCCCCTATGTCTGAACTAGTTGGGTAGCTAATCCAACTGTCACGCTCAAACCATGAGAATGCACATCCTCATGCCACCATCAGTTGTTTCTCAAAACATCCCATCACATCCTCAACTCGATCAAGAATCCATCTCCATACAAGTGTAAGCCATGCTCAGGTCCATGAAGTAGTGGTCATCTCATCCGCAACATGCTGTCCATGATGTCTGGTACTAATATGCTGCATGAAATTAGCCACATCTACCCCAACATCATCATCCATCTGCAAAACATCCATCTCCTCAAAGTTAAGAGATCATCTCATCAAACTCCAACTCTCGATGTGCCACATCCAGGTCCATGAAGCAACCTCCATCATATCTGCAGTATGCCATCCCTCAAGTCTGCTATAGAAACAAGTATACACCTGTCTCATCTATCCATGTGTTGCCCATGATCATAGATCAATCAGCTCCCATGTGTCGAAAGTTGTTAAGTCTCGGCTCAACCCATGCCCAAGTGTCCCACCAAGGCATCATCATCGTCGTAACTCCATCACTCTAAAGTGTCTCATATCGATCCTCCACATCAAGTCACTATTTCAAGCCATTCCCATACAAGTACTCGAAAGTATGCACCCCATCTTGCATCGAAGTCTCTGACCTCAGTTCCTCAATGCATTAGATCCTCCAAGTCCACCATATATGAAGTCCCCAAAAGTCACGACCTCATGTCATCATGAGCTCCATGGGTCATCTCCAATCATCATCTCAGTAAGCATACAAGTCTCGGCCCAAAGGTCTCTGCAAGATGCCTCAAATCTCCATGTAGTAGGAATGCTCCATAGTCTACTCACAAATCCATCCAAGTCCATGGCCTTGTTGTACATAAGTGCACAACCACTCTATCAGCTCATAAGTAAACCATCTCCATGTCATATCAGCAAATCTACCTACACAACATCCCTGCCTTGGCACTCCTCATTGGATGCCCATAAGTGACACATCTACAAGTTCTCTTGCACAATGTCCCTGCATAAGACTGCCATGCTCCATGTCTTGAACCTAATGTCCATGACTAAGTTGCCCATGTAGCCCAACCAAGTAGACTCATCACAACAATTGGTCATTCTCATCCAAGTCTACAATCTTTGGTCTAGTGAACTCGGTCACCCAACCATATCATCATCATATCATAAGTCTCTTCCATCATAACTCCCCCACTAAAGTTTCCACCCAGACTTGCTCTTGGTCTCGGCCATGAGAATTCCAACCAAGTATCATCGTACCCAAGAGTGTGCCCTCCAACCTGTCCATGAGTCATGCCGGGCACTAGCCAATTCTCCATGTGGCTAAAGCATGACCCAATCTTCCACAACGATTATCATGTTCCTCCCTTGTCATGGGCCTTTGTACCTTCTAACATAAGGTCACAAACAACCCCAAAACGTCCTACAACAGTCAACAATCCTTGCTTCTTCATACAGGGTCTCATCATAGACATCCATGGTAAGATCCTCCCTGGCATCGACAAACTGATTTTGCCCTTCCCTACATACAGTCCATCTACCAAATGCTTAAGTGAAACATGAGTATCAATAGTACTTACATCATCATCATCATCATCATCATCATGAGGTTCCTCCATGGGAGTATCCTCATCCATCCATGTCTGCAAACTGCAAGATCCTGGTCCAACTTGATCAACCTCAAGTTCATCCTCCGTCGTTGTCACATCTACAACATCTTCAACTATCACAGTTTCCTCTTCCTTATCATCGCATTCTGCAGCTTTCTCCTTATGAGTCAAAGCTATGGAATGATTCTTCTCAAGAGTTAGCCATTTCCACTTCTCTCGAATCAAGTCCTGCCTTATCTTCAATTCCTTGAGTTCTGCATCAAACAAGTCCACTTCCTTTGCAAGTTGATAGGCTTTGTCCTTATTCCCATCAGAAATCCCTTCCTGGACCAAAGCACAAACAACATCCTTTTCTTTGAACAGTCCTTTGCCCCATTCTGCAAACATTTGTTCAACCTCACTTGATTCTTCAAGTAGACTCCCTTCAAATTCCTTGAAGGTTGCAAAACCCATTTCCCGCAAGATAGACATCCTTCTTGACTCTTCACCTTTCACCAGGTTCTCCATACAAGACTGAACCAACTCTTGATCCCACCTGTTACCTGTAAAACTTGAACTTCCTTTCATGTCTTCAGCCTTTGTAGAATCAGCTTCCTTCATCTGCACTTCACCTGAATCATCTCTGATACCAACTATCATGCCCCCAAGCCTACGGTAGTCTTCCAACCGTGCTAGGCGAGGTGCAGCACTACCAATTTTTTTGTTTTCACCAATACTTACGATTGTAGACTATGCCTAATATCCCATACTTAGTTTTATTTTTGTTACCAAGTATTATTTATTTTATCCTTTATACAAGTGAAAGCCCATAACATTCACATAACAACATTATACAAGAGAAATGCACAACAGTATAAAGGGAGGGGCAACTCCCTGCAATATGAGTATGCCCGAATCAATATATTATACAATTTTTCCACTTTTACAAAGTATAGGCTAAGTCCTTGGGAAACCCCAAATTTATACTTAGCCAAATTTCCAACTTCGGCAAGCTCGGTTGCCCAGTTCGTCGGCACCTCCGCATGGCCGCCGCACGATTCACCAACCTTTCGTTCACCTCGTCGCACGATCGTGTTGTTTGCCCAACTTGAGCACGCCTTATCGTAACCAAGTTGCCACACATGGGCGCCTTTGCACGAGTCACACCTCCGTTCACAATCTCAACACTTCACCAAATGTCACACCGTGCACACTTGCACGAAGGGCGGGCGCTCACCCAAGTCACCCAAGAACCTGTGCTAGGTTGTCGCACAAACCAGGCGCCCACGCCTTCGTTTAACCGTCGAGCGCTCCTTCGCACGATCTGGGCGCCACACACTTCTGCACGCCCTTCTCTTCGTTTGACAGGCGACCTCTGCCCATGCCCTCACCCAAAACCAAGACAACGGGTTTTCCTTCATGTAGCCTCTCCCAAGGTTGGGCGAATCACCTTATGCGACCTCCTTCTATTGCTATGGCTATCCTTGTCCATGCACTTCTTCTTTGTTGGATGAGTGAAGTTGCTTGTTGAGCGATGGTGGAAATGACTCCAATGCACCTCCAATATATATGAGTGGCAGGCAAGGTCATAGTTGCCTAGCCGACCTCCCTATGCCTTCAACGTCATCGCAATTCCTTCTAAACTTCAAGTCGGCCATCTTCCAAACACTCCCAAGTAAGGTCGGCCTTACATCATTTGTTGGTCGGCCCGTGGGTGCTCCTCCACGCTCCCACGCACATATAAATAGCTCGCCCTCCTCCTTCATGCGTTCATTACCACATAACTCCACGGATATGCAAGTCTGGGCTTCGCACTTCAAGCTGGAACGTGACCAAGGACTGCAGGTCCTTACACCCTCGGACTCTGTTACAGTGCCTACCTCCAACATGGTGCGCCACCGCATGCGCAGCCGCCGCGGTGGCACGCAAGGTGGTAGCTCCCGCTCCTCTACTTCTCACAGACATAATTCGGCCTCTCCTGCATCCTCCGCTAAAAATCTCAATCAATTCCGCGTTGCTGGTCACTATCCAGATAGCAGAAGCGGCAGAGGAAGAGCCTGCCTCCTCTGCGCCAGATGTGATGAGGCAGCAATGCGCACTGCCACCTTCCCACTACCTCAGCACCATGTCCCCCACACCACGCAGTTCAGGTTTAGGAGCGACATGAATCGCCCGGTCATTGTAGCCACCATCTCCATCTGCATTTCTGAAGAGCCTGAGCCGCAAACACCCCTGACTACTTCCCTAGAGGAAACGAACATAGCAGGTCCTAGCCGGTACAGAGACAACCCTGACGAGCTGAACAGTAATGGCGGTAGGCATTGAAGACCAGGCAAAGCCATTGTTGGCTATTCGCATGAAGCTTCAGGAGCTCCTCGTGACATGCGGGCCGTCGACAACAGTTGGAGAACACGTCGCGCCCTCAGGATACAAATGGTAGCAAGGAGGGAGAGCATCAGGCTGAGGAAGACCGACAAGCGGACAATCTGGATGACTGGGCATGTCCCATCGTGGAGGAGCCCGCTCCGGATGACCTGGCACCGTGTGTCACTCCCGACAGGTGGTAGTTCACTTAGTTCTGGTTCTTGTTCTATTTTGCTTACGTGTCATATGACTTTGTGCTGGCTAGGTAGTCCACTCAGAACCTTTTGTGGTATTTTTTGGGTGGTTTTACCCTGTATTCAGGATGCTTTGCTGTTAGATGATAAGATGGCCTGCTCAGGAACTTTTGATTCAAAAATTTGGCTGTATAATGGACTGGTTTCCCCTATGTAGGGGCAATCTCAGAGTTTTCCATGGCTATTTGTTAATTCAGGCCAGTACCCTGTACGGCCAGGAAACTATGTAACACTTTTTTGTATTATATCAATAGATTAACCTCATTTAGAAAAAAAAAATAACGATGCCTCCTGTGCAACAGATTTGTATCATAAGACAAACCATGATCGACATGTACAAGCCTCCACTCAAAGACCCAGGAGTGGAGCTTTAGGCCGTTTCATCAATAATGCATTGGTCCGAAACTCAGACATTTATGTACAATTGCTACAAGGATTCGAGTTTCATGTCCTTTGCTGTCACAATTGCATTAATCTGGAGTATGGTGGAGTTTTCGGCATTTTTATCAAAAATGCATTAAAAATTCAAACATTTATGTACAGTTGCTTTGTTTTTATAAATAATCATCGATTTTTGACACAAAACACTCTTTGAATCTATACTTAAGCGGTTGATCTGCCCATCCAAAGCAAGGACTAGCTACCCTACAGCCCACTTGTTTGAATCTAGAATCTGTTCACCGGTTAATAAAAAGGCTACTGCAACTTGGAATCTGTTTGTGGGTGTCGAATGTGTTTGAGGTGTACGAAACTGCACCGCATTTCTCTTTTAAAAATTAAATAAGTGCAGTTCGCTGTTTTTGACAAAGTTGTTAAGTTTGTGATCGAAAATGAAAACAAGGCGCGCATCATCAAAAAGCTGTAGGACCACCTTGTCAGATCTTCCTTTCCCTAATCGATTTGGTCTTTATAACCATTTTAGACATTGCCAGTGTATTCATCAAGCAATTTGAGGACAGTGTAAATGAAGCTACAGTGACAGTGGCAGGGATTTTATATATTTTGATAATGATAAGGGATTCAATAGACGCGTAAGAGATTTTAAGCATGGTGGGGAACAATCAAATCTAGAATGATTATGGTTTAATATATTTGAATAAATTCATATATATGCGTTTGAACATATCATTGGAGATATTTTGATATATGCGTTTGTTTTCGATAATATTTATATGTGCGTTTTATATTTGATATATGTTTTTGAGTTCAATATATTATTTATTACCATAGTCATATAAATTAGTTTTATATTTTGATATATGTTTTTCTGTTGAATGTATTATTTATTATAATAGTTATATACATCAATTTTTTGATAAATTAAGTAAGTTTTTTTTGGTAGAAATTATATAAGAGAAATTTTTGGTCAACGCATAGAGAAATGTAGAGATCAAAATTTCAAGTAACGACTAGAACAATAATATATTTTTGATAAATGTTTATGGATATTTATATTTTATTAGGCTATAAAATATATTTTTTTTAAATTGACTAAATTGTAGTCTTATTTTCAATTAATATTATAGCCCATGCAAAATAATTTTGAATATAAAATGCTTAAATATCTATAAAAATTTTAAATATCTATATTATTTATAGCAAAATAATATATTACAATTATTAGTATTAGTTATTATTAATATTAATTTTTATCAATTATTAATACTCATTATTAATTAACAAATAAATATTGAGAAATTTGCAATAAAATATTAAAATAAATTGTATCCAAAATTATAATAACATATTGAAATGGAAAAACTATATTACTAACAAACACTAATAACAACTAACCAAATCCATTTATAATATTCAAAATTCAAAATTACTTATATAACAACTATTTAATATTAACCTTTAAAAAATTTCCAATGAATATTAAAACAAATTGTATCCAAAAATATAATAACATATATAAATATGATTTAATACATATTATTAACCAACATTAATAACAAGTAACCAATTCCATTTATAATATTCTAAATTCAAAATTACTTATATAGCAACTATTTAATATTACTCAAAGCAAAATAAATATAATAATTATTAAAATAAATAAATAAAATTAGTTTGTAAAACTTCACTAAGTGTAGTGATTACAATGAATGAAATTCAGCTACACTGTAGCATTCATGGCAGCAACACAAAAATCATTAATAATTTGCAAAATCCATGTCGTTGTTCAACAAAATATTTTCTTATATTTCTTGATCTGATGATGTAATGGGAGACAACCTGTTGGGTTAATAATTTTCATTCCATAGACATTGTTAACCATCTATATTCAAAGAAATTGAATTCAAATATTTTTGGATTAGCAAAAAAACATATAATATTATTAATTTAATCTAATTAATAGATAAAATGGTTCTCATTGAAAATAAGATAAAATACTTTCCATACTAACAAATAAAATATTTTTTTAATATAAAATTAATTTTAATCCATAAATATTACCAATGCGGAAAGAATTTACAAATGCATATTCTAAATCTGAATGGGATATACACAATTTACATGGAAAGAATTTATAGATAATCATGAATATGTACTTACCCACATGGGAAGCCCTTTATGTATAACAAATTTCACTGAATAAAATTACACATTTCTCATGTACAACATTGACAATGGGCTTTCAAGCTTTCACATATTCCTCCCTTCGTATTTTGTGTATTTGGATGTTGTCTATGCAATTACACATTTCATTGTCATATAATCTCACATAAAAAATAATTTAATGTCCCACTCTCTATATCAAGACTATGAATGTAAACTATATATTTGTAGTTATTCATATCATGTTCCAAAAAAAAAAATACTGTTCTACTCTCTATATGTGCTACCCTTAAGTAATATCTCATATGCCAACAACTTCTACAATGAGAAAACCTTTGATTCAACAAACACAAAACATAAGATAAATGATCAACTTGTATGTTCTCCCCCTAATAGATAAGAACAAACATACTCTACACTACCATAGTTAGGGAAGCTTACCATCTACCATAGTTAGGGAAGCTTAGCGTCTGCCACTTAAGTGGAAATTATGCTTTCATAGAAATTGCAAATTTATATATGAAATGGAAAAATTAATTGCCAACTAAGTGGCAAGGAGTTGCATAAATTTTGGTGGGTAGTAATCACTAGTAAATCTATGCACATTTGCATTTTTAATCTTACTTATTAATGTGTTAAAAACACATAAATAACGGTGTGCAATAGTTCTGGGTAAGTATATTATTTACATCATGTTCCTATCCATCTATACAAATATTTGCTTAAATTTTTAAATATTTTAAATTTGTTTGGTTTTCCTTTGGATACAATAATACCTTTAAGTTAATAGTCCTATCAAATGTTTGAAAAAATATTTTTTGAAATAATATTGAAAAAAAGTATTAAATATCTATTTTTCAAAGTTAAACATTATAAGTTGTATTGGTCAATGCTAAAATTATAATGGTCACGAGTAAAAACAATCTCTAAGGTCTTTCTTTGGTAGAGATTAATAAGAGTTAGTGTAATAAATAAAAGCTAAAAACAAATTTTAATTTAATTAATTGTACTAATAGTTAATTAAAAATGATAAAAACTCTATTCCAAAGTAAACAAGTCTATTAACCTATATATATATAAATTAAATAAATTAGTAAATAAATTCGAGTAAACTTAATTATGTTAATTTATTTTTTGATAATATTTCAATTAAATTAATTAATATTAATTAATATTTTAAATTTTAATAATATGTACATTTATAACTTTAATGTAGTGTGGTAATTTTAATATAAATTTAACGTATCTTTATAGCTTTAATATAGCACATTAATTTACTTTAACACTTTAATATAAATAGTTAATATAATTATCTAAACTTTAATAGTTATTTAATAGGATTTAAATGTTATAATAGTATATTAATCTCTATATTAACATAATAAAAATAGATTAATATATTGGCTAACACATTATTTTGCATATCAATATATTAATAATAATATTCAATCAAAGTCAATCATATTCATCATCGTTGATTGTGATTGACAGGGTAAGCCATAGTAAATCATAGGCATTATGTTTAGCCATAATCAACGTGGGTATCATGTTAAAAAATAGTTAACATGGGTGTCATGGTAAACCGTAATAATCATGGGAATCACTATTCCATCCACAATTTATGTAGAGAGGGGGTTGAATCAATATAATACATTTTTTTGCATGTTTATAACTAGTTAAACATCATCAAACATCAATCATATATTGACAACAAAAAACACAAAATATAAGTGGAAACCCATCAAGGAGAAAACCACAAAATTTATTTTAATTAGTTGTTTTTTTAGGCATTGACAACCTATACAAGACTTCTATCCCCTTGACTTTGTAGGCACCAACGTGATAAAAATACCAATCGCCACCTCTTTGCAGGCACCAATCTACGGTAAGCACAAATCCCCTCAAATTTATAGCCTCCAAGCTGCTAGAAACACAATCCTCACTACTTTGTAGAAGCTCAAATAAATAATACACCAATCCCATCATCATATTTACATCATCATATTTACAGAGAGAAATCTACTGGAGAAACCAATTCACATTAATCTTTGATCTGCAAACTATTCTTCTCCAGTCCACACCCACTCTCCTCTTTCTTAATTCTTTGCGGTCAACTCATCATATCTTTGTTTTTCTTCGATTCTTTGCAATCAACTCAATCCTCTTTGATATTTAATACTCTTTATACACGCAGATTCTTTGTTATTCTTGGTAGAATTAATCTTTGATCTGCAAACTATTCTTCTCCGGTCCACACCCACTCTCCTCTTTCTTAATTCTTTGCGGTCAACTCATCATATCTTCGTTTTTCTTAGATTCTTTGCAATCAACTCAATCCTCTTTGATATTTAATGCTCTTTATACACGCAGATTCTTTGTTATTCTTGGTAGAAACCCCATTCTTCCTGACTCACTCAACTCATCTACAATTCTTTGCAAACAACTTTAACATTTTTGTACATAAGATTCCCTTCTTAATCAATTATTTTTTTTGTCCATTGTCTCCCTTAAGCCACTCTTCTCTTTCGTCCACCATTCTTCAACTTGCAGAGTAAGAGGTATTTTCTTGTGCGCTGATTAACAAAGTAGACAATAAACCATGAGGGTTCCAAACATACATTAAAATTCTATTACTTTATTATATTGATATTAGTTTTTAAATTTCTTAAATATATGCCATAAGTAAGTAATTTGTTAATAAAATTAAATAATAAAATGAATAACCTTCTTAGATTCCTTAATTAATTAGAATAAACATTGAATAAGAAATTTATTAAAATAAACCTTAAATAAAAATGTTAATCAATTTTTGAAATTAATTGGTTTGATTAGATTAATTTTGGATTTTCAACTTGTTTATTTTAATTTATAAATAGTAATTAAAATTTGAATTGGTAAATTAAATTATTAAAATTTATAAAAGAGAATGTGGAAAGAATTATCGAAGTTATATTTATATATAAACTTTGAATAAATAATAAAGTAAAGAGTTTAATTTTTACTAAAAATTAATACTAGTATAGCCATATAAATTAAATAATTGGTAAATGTGGATTGTCACATACTAATCAACAACAATTTTCTTTACATTTTTAGTTAATTTGTATCACTATTTAAGTCCATTTTTAGTTAATTTGTATCACTATTTAAGTCCATGAATAGCTGGCTTACTTCTTTCTACGCCATTTTATTCTATTGAAATTGTTTCTCACCTTTATGTATGTCTCTTACCTCTATCCATATAGCCTAAGTAGGTTGATATTCGCGTTTAGTGGTAATGGGGTTAGTTTATGGCTCATCGCTCCCCTTTGCTGAGAGACAACCTTTAACTTATGGCTATGGTAAATATTGACTTAAAAGGAGTTGCGATATAAATTGATCTGAGGCTAACATTACATTCCACCTCCTATCCAAACCCTTGTTATATGCTCTCCCTACTTACTTGGGGTCATAATCCCTATGCGACCTATGTTAATATCATCTGATTAGACTCAGCATGACATGGAGATATCACTAAACATTTACATTCAATTTGGACATGGTTTACAACTGTTTGCGTGCATTCTCTAGCCCCCGTCTCCTTATCCCACATGTCCTGAACCACGTGAACACCGACACCACGCGTCCTCGACCACGTGATTTGGTACCACCAACTCATATCTTCTCTTAAGTCAAGACGATGAGACCTCTATGGTCCATATCTCCCGTTGGGTATCTACGGTGTGGATTTGTTGTGCTAACCCTAACTTTTCCTACTAGCAGCCGTTTGTTCATTTGGTTGATGTTCTCACTACTGAGAGAGGAGGATTTTGGCATCCTTTCTCTATGCTAGTGCTCCCTGTTATTTTCCACCCTATCACTCCACCTAGGCAATATATTATATCACTTGAGGGTCTCCATGCCTCTATCGACCTATTTCCTAACCGTCCTCCTTGAAACCTTGTACTGTGGCCACCCAAGGAGTAGTGAAATTCTATTGGTCCCGCATTTTTCACCAGGTAATGTGATTCGTTTCGTTTTGTTGGGCTACTGTGTTCTCATTATTTTTTTGTTTTTATATTTTATTTTTCACTTTGTTCTGATCTAGTTTCCTTTTCTCTACTAATTTTGTGCATACGTGTAGGCTTCAAATCACCTTAAGGCTAGCACCGGATCAGAATCCTCATCCTAAAGGCACCCTCAATATCCCACCTCCACGGTAAGGGTTTTTCCTTTGTATTTTAGTGGTTAAATTACAACTTTGTTTTGGGTTTCTTACTACTGCTACTAAGTCTTATTTGGGTTGTTTCTTTTTTTTTATTTTCCCATCCATAGGCTCGACCTCAACCATGTCTCCATTTGGTTCCCTTTGCACAGGTAAGCCTAACCCTTCTCGTTTAACTATTTTATTTGAACTAAGTTATTTATGGTGCTATTTGAACTAAGTTATTTATGGTGCTATTTTGTTCACTAATGCCTTCGTTCTCGTGGTGGGTTTGACACATGTACTCCAATGCTCCTCATTTTCAACTATAGGGTGATGTTGCCTGTGGTTATGCATGCTATGACTTGGCACTCATCTCCTTTCCAAGTTGTTCATATAACATTCCCCTTCCTCTACAGTCGCCCTACTGTAATTTGGAAATGGGCTTTAGAATGTGAATAGTGACTAAATTCCTTATTGTCTTTAGGTTAGGGTGCCAAGCGCACCCATGTTTTGCTCGTTGTTGTTGAATTTTCATGGGACTCTTACTTGAGACATATCGTGTACCCTTAGTAAGGGTTTTGAACTTCCATTGGTTTTTAGACGATGATAGTATTGTAATAAAAATGCCTCATAAGCAAGGAGGCAACTGAGTTCACCTGCTAAATGTTATGTTGTTCATGAATAGCTATGGAGAATCCCTATTTGTTGAATGTTATATTATTCATGAATATTTATGAATAATCTCCTTTTCAACTTTTAGTTATGTTTATTAGGTTTCATTTCTGCTTCAGCAAATCTCCTATTGTTATTACTTATTTTTCTTTTGCTTGAAATCTAATTAGATTACAACGTTAAGTAATAAATGTACTTTACTACTGTTTCACATCCTGGTTTTGTTATACTGTTCTCATTCTCTAGTTGTGTAACTTAGATGGACAACCTTAGGTTAATTTTTTTATGGATGGGTATATTCATCATATTTCTTTACATGAGTTTATATTCGTGATTTGATTGATATGAAGCTTCCAGTGGTAGTCTTGCTACACATGAATGTAATGAATAACTTGTTTAATGAGTAGTTTTCCAATGTATGCCTTACTGTTCAGAATTATATTCCTTTATTGTGCCTTGATGTACATAAATATATATATTCTATTTTTTTTGTCTTATTGTACATAATTATATTCTATTATTTTTCCTTACCGTACAGAAATATATTCTATTATCTTGTTTGAGGACATAATTTTCTAGCAAATGTCTTCCTATGAGAAAATCGGAATGATGTGCTTCCCTAGAGGTAATTCGACCTGTGGGCTAAAATGTCTAATTATGAATAAGGAATGGTCAAACTATGATTTGATAAGAATGAACCAGTCAGACACTCTTAAATAATTCATGAATTCAGCGTGATCCTAGAAAACTTGTTAGGACATGATTCGATGTTAGACTTAACTCTGGTAGATTGGATTATACTCTCCCCTACCTCTTCTTGACCAACATGAAAGTTCCGTTCTTTCTGGAAATGAACTGGAAGTTGATCTTCTGTCCTGTTCAACTCCTTGACTCAGTTAAGGATGTGTATCTCACTTAATGTTGACTTGAATCCGTTGTACATAGAGATTTATCCATATAGACTTTGTTGCGTGACATAACTGTCATATTTTAATGATCACTTTCTGAGTTTGGACTTTACCCCTTTGAGGATCAATTCGTTCCTTTACCGAATTTAACTTAGATTCTTTGCATCCTAAAATGCAAATTATATTAGTATAGGGTGTTTTACTCTTTTTCCTGATGCAAGAGCATCCAGACTTAGCCAACAATGTGATTGTATGTTCACATGTTGTGGCTAACAAGATATGAATTTCGTTGGATCTCTCGAAAATTATCTTTACTCCAATTATTGTAATAATTAGAATATTGTATTACTTTAGAATAGGAGATAAGTTGTTAGTATAAGTGTGTATCAGAGCTTGAGAATAGGGATTTAATGGTTGAGTCGATAAAAATAGAGATTTAGTTGTCAATGCAGTTAGGATAGGATTTGATTCATAAAAGAGGAAGGAATGTAATGACAGAGAAATTAGATGATTGAGAATAGAGTAAGTAAGCGAGAGGTGTGTGAGAGATAGGGTTGGAGGGTGAATAGAGGTTAGGAAAACTATTGTAATTTAGCCAAGAGGGCCAAGACTCTGGAAATTCTATTTTATTGAATAAACGATTAAGTGTGGTGTTGCATGTTAATCCTCGTGCAGAAATTCATTTGTATCTGTGATTCAGCGTTCTGGACCGTAATCAGGCAGTTCTCTCTGTTTAGACATTTTATTTATAAATCATAGTCAATTAGTATTAAGAGTTAATATTGATCTTAAGCACTAAATCTTTCCTTAAGCATCTTTCTTAAAAGTATGAATTAAACACGTGGGTAGTATTTGGAAAGTGGTAAGAAATATCTCACATGGACAAAAACTGGTAAATAGTATTTCTCAATTTCACGTGATTAACCTTAGTGGGTGATATGTAGCATAGGAAAACCACTTTTCTCGCGCACTCTCGACCTGATATTGATCGTGTAAGAATTCATGCGAGATTGCACAATAACCGTTGGATCAAACATGACAGATCAATGGTGGAGATCGTCCAGGCTAGTTGGTGTGTGATACGACGTAAGATCCATTAGATCAGAAGGATTGTTTTTAATGGCATATATTGAAGCGCCTGACAAAGGGAAAAGTCAAAGAAGGATCGATGATGATTTTTCAAGTAAGCGAGAACGTTAGGAAAAATCCACGTACAAGATCCGTCAATGCACAACTAATTGGTTACAAAATTAACTAGTAGTCTAATTCCAGACTACCGCCCCATTTTCGTCAACCTCCTACATCATTTTGGTAGCAAGGATTAAGTTTTGCTACAGTAAACATGCCACCGAGGAGAGGAGCTGGCATAATTCGGGGAAGACCTATAGCGAATGCAGTTCCGCTGGATGAGATCCAAAATATGCATAAAAGGATGGAGATAATGGAGACTGCTCAGAGGAGAGAACCTGATGAAGGAGATGCAAGTGTTGCAGAAGAATCTTCTGAGGAAAAAGAACAGGATGAAAGTGAAGCTGCCAAAGTTCTTAAGATATTGGCAAAAATAAAGTGGAAGAGAAAAGGTGGAAATACCTCTGTATGACGAGAATCTCAATGTAGAAGAGTTGATGGACTTGATCAGTTCATTGGACAAATATTCCGACTATGAGGAGGTTGATGACAAAAGGAAGGTGAAATTTGCAGTTACCAAATTGAAGGGTCATGTGGCTATCTGGTGGGATGAATTACAAACATTTGGAGAGAGAAAGGGAAAGCCCAATATCAAACAATGGGATAAAATGGTAAGTAGATTGAAAGCCAAATTCATTCCATATGATTATCAGTTAAATCCTTTCAAACAGTTACAAAATTTGAGGCAAAAAGGAATGATTGTCAAAGAATACATAGAAGAGTTTTATAAGTTGAGCATTAGAGAAGGACATGTAGAGGATGATGTAGCAAAAGTAGCCATATACATAAATGGGTTGAGATAGGACATATAGGATGAAATTAGCCTGCTGAGTTTGAAGACAATTGAAGATGCCTATTAAGCAACTTTGAAAGTAGAGGAGAAGATGTTTAGGAAACAAAATCAGAGGAACAGAGGGAAAATTTCGGCAAGAGGTAGAGGAATTGCCAGATCAAGATTTCAACACCCTCAATGTGAAGTAGGAGGTTGAAGTAGTAGACCACCACAAAGAGGAGACATTAGTAGAGGAAGATTTTCACCTAGAGGAAGAGGCCGAGGAAGAGAAATTTGGTGTTACACATGTGGAGAATGGGGACATGGATCATGGGACTGACCTCATAATAAAGTAAAAAATCACAGGAATGTTAATGTGGTTGAGGCAAGGGAAGAAAAAGCTCAAAATTGCAAACAAGGAAGAATCACCTGAAGTAGGAGAATCCTTGTTGTTGAAAATGGTATTGCTTAAGGTAGAGAAAGAGACAGGAGAACCAACTCAGAGAAAAAGTTCATTTAGAATGCAACTCCAAAGGAAAATGTTGTAAAGTGATAATTGATAGTGGAAGCAATGATAACCTTGTTTCTACAAAAATGGTGGACAAGTTAGGATTAGTGAAAAGAGTACACCCTACTCCTTACAAAGTATCATGGCTGCAAAAAGGACATCAACTTATTGTGACATAACAATGCAAGGTAGAGATACAGATTGTTACTTATAAGGATGTGATATTATGTGATGTAATGCCAATGGATGTATGCCATGTGTTGTTGGGAAGACCTTGGCGGTTTGATAGAAAAGCCATTCATTATGGTAGAAGAAACACTTATACTCTAGAGAAGGATGGGAATAAACATACATTGTTGCCATTAAAGGATGAAGAAGACAAAGGAACAACTGGAAATAGTGTTATGTTTGACAAGTGGAAAGGAGTTGTTGCAAGAAATTGGAAAAGGTGAAGAAATTCATTTTGTTGACATAGGGAGACCTAAGGTAATTTTAACTTCCGCAAACTTAGATGATTTATCTGAAGAAATCAAAACTCCGTTGAATGATTTTGTTGATATTATTGTGGATGAGTTGCCAAATGCATTACCACCCATCAGGAGTATTAGTCATCATATTGATGTAATACTTACAGAAATTTTTCCAAACAAAGCACAATACATGTTAACTCCTCAAGAAAATGCATAAGTTGGAACACAAGTACAGGAATATATGGATAAGGGATTAATCAGAGAGATTCTTAGTCCATGTGTTGTACCAACACTACTCAGTCTGAAGAAAGGTGGTGAATGGCATATCTGTACAGATTCCAGAGCCATAAACAAGATTAATATCTAGTATAGATTTCCTTTTCCATATATGGATGATTTGGTGGATTGTTTAAGTGGGTCAAAGTATTTTTCTAAAATAGACCTGAAGGGTGGATATCATCAAATAAGGATTAGAGAAGGAGATGAATGAGAGACTGCATTTAAAACAAATAGCGGGTTGTATGAATGGTTAGTGATGCCTTTTGGACTCACTAATGCACCTATCACATTCATGAGATTAGTGAATGAAGTCTTGAAGGAATATGTAGGCAAGTTTGTCATTGTTTATCTTGATGATATTCTAGTTTTCAGTAGAAGCAAAGAAGAACATATGGAGCATCTTAAGTTGGTTTTAAGAACTTTGCAGAAAGAGAAACTACTCATAAATATGAAGAAATGTAGTTTCATGAAAGAAGAATTAATCTATTTCAGATTTGTAGTTTCGAAAGAAGGTCTGAAAATGGATCCAGAGAAAGTCCAAGCAATTTGGAATTGGCCTATTCCAAGAAACATATTTGAGGTAAGAAGCTTTCATGGTCTTGCAAGTTTGTATAGAAAATTTATCAGAAGTTTTAGTCAGATTTGTGCACCAATTATTGAAACAATCAAAGAGACTAATCATCCATTCAAGTGGACAGAAGCAGTAGACTGAAATTTTAAGTTGTTGGAGAAGAAAATTACATAGAAACCAGTTTTAGCTTTACCTGATTTTGGGAAAGTTTTCCAAGTTGAAACTGATGCTATTGGAGTTACAATTGGAGCAGTTTTGAGTTAGGAACAGAGACCAATAGCCCACTTTAGTGAGAAAATAAATGAAGCTAAGAAGAATTATTCTCCTTATGATAAAGAATTTTATGCTATTGTGCAAGCTTTAAAAAAATGGAGACATTATTTACTACCAAAGGAGTTTGTATTATATTCTGACAATCATGCATTATAGTTCATAAACAACCAGCCAAAATTAAACCAGAAACATGTCAAGTGGGTGGAGCTTTTACAGAGTTTTACTTTTGTGATAAAACATATAAGTGGTAAGTTGAACAAAGTTGTTGATGCTTTGAGCAGGGTAAATTTCATTGTACAAGAATTAAGAGTTGGTGTTGTAGGATTTGAAGAAATGGTTGATATGCATAAAGATGATGAAAAATTTAAAGATATTTATACAGTTGTACAAAATCCAGTAGTTCATAATAGAAGCCAGTGGTTGGATTATCTTATCCAAGGAGGTTTACTATTTAAAGGTAACAAATTGTGCATTCCCAAATGTTCTATGAGGGAAAACATAATCAAGGAGAAACACAGTGGAGGATTATCTGGGCACTTTGGACAAGACAAAACCTTTGATCAGGTAAATTCTTTTTACTACTGGCCAAAGATGCAAACTGATGTTAAGAAATTTGTTGAGAAGTGCAGAATATGTCAGCATGCTAAAGGGAGAAGCCAAAATACAGGATTATACCAGTCATTGCCAATACCAGACTGACCATGGGATGCAATGATTATGGACTTTATTTTGGGGTTACCTAGAACTCAAAGAGGGAACGACTCCATTTATTTTTTGGTATATAGATTTTCCAAAATGGCACATTTCATTGCATGTAAAAAGACTAGTGATGCAACACATATTGCTAATTTGTTTTTTTTTCAGAAGTTGTAAGGTTGCATGGATTCCCTGTAAGTATTGTGTCTGATAGGGATACAAAGTTTGTTGGGCATTTCTGGAGAACTCTTTGGAAGAAACTAGGTGCCAACTTTAGTTTCAGTTTTGCATATCACCCTTAGGCAGATGGATATACCGAAGTGGTAAACAAAAGTTTGGGAAACATATTGAGAAGTTTAGTGTATCAAAATCCTAAACAATGGGGATTTAGCACTTGCTCAAGCTAAGTTCACTTATAATGACACTCCAAATCGAAGTACTGGGATGAGTCCATTTTAGATTGTTTTTGGAATGAATCCAAGAGGTGTGTATGAGCTTAGAAATTTGGGTGAACAGGAGACCAGAAGTGCAAAAGATGTAGAGTTTGCAGAGAAGATGTAGAGATTACAAGAAGATGTCAAAGACAGATTGCAGGAAAGAAGTGGCAAATACAAACGGAGAGTTGATATGAGGAGGAGAGAAAAAGAATTCCAAGTGGCAGATCTAGTGATGGTATACTTGAGAAAAGAAATATTTCCGGTTGGGACTTATAACAAACTACTAATGAAAAATATAGGGCCTTGCAGAATTGTGAGGACGTTTTCAACCAATGCTTATGAAATTGAATTGCCAGAAGGAATTGGAATATCACCGATATTCAATGTTGCAGATTTGTATCCATACAAGGAGACAGAGTCAGAGCTACAAAAGGAACCTGCAGAAGATGAAGTTTAGACTTTAAATTGGGAAGAACAAATGCCAAAGACCATTATGAAAGAGGTGGAAGTTGTTTTGGAGAAAAGAGTAACTAAAAGAACCGAAGGACATGTTTATTTTAAGTATTTAGTCAAATGTAAGGGATATCCAATAGAGGATTCTAATTGGTTGACAACAACAGAGTTGTAGAAGTATGGAGTACCCTAAAAGTCTGATGGATGTTTATTTTCTTCCCTAGGAATCTGTTGCAGGAGCATCCGAACTTAGCCAGCAATGTGATTGTATGTTCACATGTTGTGGCTAACAAGAGATGAATTTCATTGACCTGATTGATCAAAATCAATTCTTAGTAGAGAGGGTTGGATCTCTCGAAAATTATCTTTACTCCAATTATTGTAATAATTAGAATACTTTATTATTTTTAGAATAGGAGATAAGTTTTTAATATAGGTGTGTATCAGAGCTTGAGAATAGGGATTTAATGGTTGAGTT
The DNA here is from genome assembly GCA_000404065.3 of Pinus taeda. NCBI lineage: Eukaryota > Viridiplantae > Streptophyta > Pinopsida > Pinales > Pinaceae > Pinus > Pinus taeda. The sequence continues at coordinate 117,266 of APFE030952161.1, read as the reverse complement.
GATAAAAATAGAGATTGAGTTGGCAATGCAGTTAGGATAGGATTTGATTCATAAAAGAGGAAAGAATGCAATGACAGAGAGATTAGATGATCGAGAATAGAGTAAGTAAGCGAGAGGTGTGTGAGAGATAGATGAATAGAGGTCAAACAAAATGTTGTAGTCGAGCCAAGAGGACCAAGACTCTGGAAATTCTATTTTTATTGAATAAATTATTAAGTGTGGTGTTGTGTGTTAATCCTGGTGTAGAAATAAATTTGTATCTGTGTTTCGGCATTCTGGACCCTAATAGGACATTTTTCTCTATTAAAACATTTTATTTATAAATTATAGTTAATTAGTATTAAGAGTTAATATTGAGATTAAGCGCTAAATCTTTCCTTAAGCGTATTTCTTAAAAGTATGAATTAAGCACATGGTTAGTATTCGGAAAGTGGTAAGCAGTTACATCTCGCGCAGACAAAAACTGGTAAATGGTATTTCTCAATTTCATGCGATTAACCTTAGCAGGTGACACGTAGCATAGAAAAACCACTTTTTTCGTGTGCTCTCAACCTCATATCGATCATGCAAGAACTCACGCGAGATTGCGCGATAGCCGTTGGATCAAACATAATAGATCAACGGTGGAGATCGCCCGGGCTAGTTGGCGCGTGATACGACACGATATCCATTAGATCAGAAGGAGTGAAATCAATGGCACAGATTGAAGCACCTGACAAAGGGAAAAGTGAAAGAAGGACCGAAGGTGATTGCTCAAGTAAGCGGGATCCTCAGGAAGAAGCCACGTACAAGATCCGTCAATGCGCAATTAATTGGTTGTAAATTACCCAGTAGTCTAATTCGAGACTACCACCCCATTTTCATCAACCTCCCACATCATTTCCACTATTCGAACCAACCATTGATCACTCATGCATTTATGTAGGTACACCTCTCCTGTATAGTTTTTGAATTCATGCTTAATCTATGCATGTATTACGTAACTTTGCTATTATTTTGAGCTATATCCATGCATCAATTATTTATGGATTAATGTTGGAACACATTCATGTATCAATTACTTCTACCGTATCTCTAAAATAGATGCATGTATCCAGTAACTCTACAGTATTTCTGAAATAGATGCATGCATCCAGTAACTCTACAATATTTATGAAATAGATGCATGTACAGAGTAACTCTACAATATTTATGAAATAGATGCATGGATCCAGTAACTCTATAGTATTTATGAAATATATGCATGTATCCAGTAACTCTATAGTATTTATGAAATAGATGCATGTATCCAGTAACTCTACAGTATTTCTGAAATATATGCATGTATCTAGTAACTCTGTAGTATTTATGAAATAGATGCATGTATCCATATTTTCGAAGTAAAACCTTTTCAGTATACTAGCCAAAGTCCAAGATAGTTTATGTAATCATCATGAGAATTTCACAACTATTCTTTTTACACAACAAGTTAACTATTCATGCAATCACATACTATACACTATTAAAACTTTGTATGACTCATACATCTTATTCATTACTCTACATATCAAATGAAATTGACTTAGATTCAAATTTTGCAAAATAATCATAAGATTAGATATTTCGATAATAAACTTATAATCAACAACAGATCTGGGAATTATGTCCTTGATCACATTGATTCGCCCAACCACGGACCAACCTCCGATCCCCGTGAGCTAAGATGTCTTTCTAACCTCAGTCACCTCTATTGATTCTATATAATGTCTTTTTAACATTATTCTTTCCACATATTTTTCCTTGACAGCATCCTACCTTCTGGGGATCTGTTACCCCTCAATGTAGGCTTTTCTTTAGTTTTTCCTAAAAGCCCATTTTTATCCTCTCCATCGTTTTTCTCCGTATTATATCCCACTGGTTATATAAATATATTCATGTATATATTTTTATTTCTTGGAATTTTAATTCAAATCTAATTTTCTTCATATTTGGGGAAGCATCTTTTACTCCAGTGTGTCCAGCTCCACAATTTTCATTTATATTCAAAAAAAAAAGTTATTTAATTACATCATTGTCCTTGATGATTAACTCGTCATCATTTTTCCAACATAATAATAATAATTACAAGTAAAAATAAATATTTTTGGAATAACGGGCGTCTCATATCTCCCCCATCTTGAAAAGTAACACCGACCTTGTTGTTTATCAACTTCTAACTTTCACTCAAACAATGTTGGGTATGATTATTTCATGAGATCTTCTTGTTCCCACATTGCCTCCTCAGGTGTAAGGTGCCCCCACTACACCTTAACTTGAGTGACAAATCGATTCCAAAGCACAGTTCCCTTCCGCTCCACGATGCAACGTGGCTCAGGCAAGAAATATCCTTGAGGTTCCACCTGTAACATATTCCAATCAATCACATAAGAACTGTCATGTACATACTTTTTTAATAAGGACACATGAAATACATTTTTAACTTTAACATGACTGGGTAGAGCCAACTGGTATGCTCCTGGACCCACTCGGTCCAAAATTTCAAATGACCCATAGAATCGTAGTGCTAAATTAGCACAACTTCCTCTTATAAGAGTAATTTTCCAAGGTTTAATCCTCAAATAAACTACTCTCCAACTCAAAATCCTTGTGTGTCCTCTTTTTCTCTTTGTATCTCTTTTTTCGAGCTTGAGCTCTTTAATATTCTATTGAATTTTTCTTACTGTGTGCTCCATTTCCTACAAAACATCTAGCTTAAGAATCAACTTGTCCTTAGGTTGACTCCAACTAAGTGGGTATGGCATTTCCTACCATACAGAGCTTCAAGGGGGCTCATTTTGATAGACCTTTGATAATTTTTGTTGTAAGTGAACTCAGCTAGATGCAAAAAATCTTCCCACGTAGTGGACCTGTCCATTACATACATCCTGAGTAAATCCTCCAGTATCTGACTAGTTCTTACCGTTTGGCTATCTGTCTGAGGGTGGTATGAAGTACTAAAGTTTAACTTACTTCCCAAGCCTCCAAACAAGGCCTTTGAGAAGTTGGAGGTAAATTTTGCATCTCTATCTAAAACTATCATTTCTAGTATGCCATGCAGTCTCAAAATGTCTTTCATGAGAATATTAGCAATTTGTTCAGTCCCGAAGGTAGATCGTACTGGTATAAAGTGTGCCACTTTATTTAGTGTGTCTACCATTACTGTAATAGTATCATGTTGGTATTTGGTTCTTGGAAATCCAGTTATAAAATCCATTGATATCACATCCCACGTCCATTTTGGAATGGGTAGCAGATGCAGTGATCCCGCCGCATGTTGGTGCTCTACCTTCACTTGTTGACATTCTAAGAATTTTGCTAAGTAATAGGCTACCTCATTCTTCATACCTATCCAAAAGAATTGTTTCCTTAGGTTTGCTATCATTTTCTGATATCTCAGGTGACCAACATATGGTCACTTATGGTGTTCATTCAGAATCATTTATTTTTGTGTGGTTGTATTGGGAATATATAGCTTGTCCTAATAAGTAATTAAAAATTTTGGATTCAGAGCATACCCCGAAACCTCTTCCTGCTGCAATTTCAACTGCATTTCTTGGTACTGAGAATCTTCTTGCACCCCTAGCTACACCTGTTCCTCAAAATATGTCTTTACACTACTCCTAGTATTTTCTACCAAAAATGGGCATGCCTACTTAACGAATCAACAATCTTGTTTTATTTTCCCTTAATATCCTTTATTTCCACTTCAAATTCATTAAGGAATGCTAACCGTCTTTCCTCTATTACATTTAGATTAGGTTGACTAAAGAAATAGTTTAAAATAATATGGTTAGTTACCAAAATAAACTTCTTCCCTAGTAAATAATGCCTCCACATGTTCAAGGCATGTATTACAACAGCTAGTTCCAGATCATATACAACATAATTTTGTTCATGATTTTTTCAGTTTTCTTGACTCATAAGCCATGTCAACATTGTCTTGTAATAACTCATCTCGTAGTCCTTCTAGACAAGCATCCGTGCACACCGTATACTCCTTATTTGGATCTATTATCTTTAAAATAGGAGTTGTTGTCAACATCTTCTTCAGTTTGTTGAAGCTCTCTTGACATTTGTCTGTCCATTCAAACTTTGCTCCCTTCTTCTATAAGGAGGTAATGGGGTAAGCCAGTCTTGAAAATCCTTCCATAAATATTCTGTAGTACATAACAATCCCCATAAAGGAGCGAAGCACTTATACATATGTTGGTGTTGGCCAATTCATAGTGGCTTTAACTTCTCTAGGGTCCACTGCCAATCCTTCCTTGGAAATAATATGTTCCAAATACTAAATTTTGGGTTTGTAAAACTAACACTTACTTCTTTTCTTATAAACTTGATGCTTGAGTAATGTTTGTAACACCAACCTGGGATGCTCTTAGTGTTATTCTTCATTTTTAGAGTATACTAAAATGTCATCAATGAAAACTAATACAAATCGATCAAGATACTTGTGGAGCATGCTATTCATTAGAAACGTGAAGGTTGCAGGTGCATTGGTGAGACAGAAAGGTAGCACCACAAAATCATAATGACCATAATGAGTTCTAAAAGATGTTTTAAGAATATCTCCATCTTCTAAGTGTAACCGATGATAACCAACTCACAAATCAAACAGATCATCGATTCGAGGTAGGGGATATTTGTTTTTAATGGTTAATTTGTCCAGTTGATGAAAATCAATGCACATTTTGAATGTATCATCTTTCTTTTTAACAAATTATAGGTGCCCCCCATGGTGAAACACTCAGTCTAATATAACCCCTATGCAACATTTCCTATAATTAAATCTTCAATTCTAGCAGTTCAAAGGTACTCGTTCTGTAGGGAGATATAGACACAGGGACAACACCGAGTACTAACTCAATGGTAAAATCTATGTCCCGATGTGGTGGTAATCCTGGAATTTCTTTTGGAAATACAATGGAAAATTCTTTAATAACTGGGAGGGTATCTAGACTTCCTTTTTCTATTAGCTGGTCATTGGTTTCCACTTGCATCAGGTACAGTTGACAACATTTTCTGGCACTTCTTTTCAGCTACAAGATTGAAATTTTTCGAACCAACACTGGTTTTGGATTTCCCTTAATTATCCTACTATCCATTATGATCAAAACACACAACTTTTTTTCTAGACATTTTATAGTAGCTGCTTGTTTTTCTAGTCAATCCATACTATTAATAGATCATGAGATCCTAAACGAAGGATATTTAAATCTGCCACTATGGAATATCCATTTAGATTCAATAGACCTTGTTTTACTTGATTGGTTACCTTCCTTTCTGTTTTGGTTGCTAACTGAACCAACCATGCTTTTCTAAATTTTTCTCATTCCAATTTTCACTTTTCCACAATTTTGGAGCTATTGTAACTTAAAGTAGCCCCTAGGTCAATTAAAATAGACACATTTTGGTCTAATATAGTACCCTGAATTTCCATCATAGTGGAGTAGTGCTCTGCTTGTGAGTCCTCCAAAGTTGCGCTGATTCAAGGAATATTTTGAGCAATATCATTCACGATGTTTTCCTCGTGAACAACCTGGATATTCTAAATAGACCTGGGGTTATGCAGACAATCCCTCAATAGATGTGGCTCTTTGTGGCCCCAACATTTCAACGGTTCCCTTTCCTTGCCACTAATGTTTTTCTTACTTCTCATTTCTGTCATTTTTGATCCCGTATATGACTGTGCAGGTGGAGGTGTGTTTCCTATGGTAAATTTCTTCCTTTGATGATCCTTACCAAAATTCTTGAGTTAGTAAGGTTTTTGTTTTTTCATTCCCCCTCCAACCTTGGTGATTTCTTTACTTTTCCATGATTTACTACCTCCACTTTTAATCCTGAATTGTTGATAATATAGTCTAGCCTTCCTCACCACATCATCCATAGTTTTTGGGGTATCAAACTCAATTCTTTCCTTATATGAATTTGGTAAATAGTTTAAGAACAAATATATTTTTCTTTCTCCTCCTGAAGGTATGGCACATACCTCAGCAGGTTTTTAAACATAGCCACAAATTTGTCTGTGGATAGTTGTCCTAGCCTTAATTCATGAAATTCTTTGGCCCGATCATCGTAATAGTGTTCACTAAGATAACGTGACTTGAATTGTTTCTAGAAATCTTCCCAAGAAACTATCTTTCCTTCTAATAGTTGTACACTTTTTCACCTCCTCCCACCATAGAGTAGCATTTCCCTGTAACTGATAAATAGTAAGGTGTGCCTTTAAATTAGTCTCATACTCGTAAAGTTGGAAATATTTAATAATATTCAGCAACCACGCTTCCACATTGTCCTCTTTTTCCCCATCAAAAGTAGGGGGTTTGATCTTCCTAAACTCCCCTTATAACTCCATTTTCCTCTTTCCCCTACATGTTTTCAGGGTGCTACGGTATGAATCCTCTACACCTTTAGATTTTGTAGATTCTATCGCATTATTTTTTCTCTTTATCCCCTTTGTCTCTACACTTGTGGCTGAATTTCTTGATCCAATCTCTAATCAACTTCTCCTATTGTTCACTTGCTCTCAGGAGTCGCTCATTTCTGTTCCACAACTGCGCTATCTCCTGTTGCAAATTTCTTACCATATCTGCAAGCTGGGAAGGTAATGTACTGATACCTTCCCCCAGCTCCACATACAAATCTTCCATGTTGGTAATAGTTGGAGGAGAGCTTTCCATTATTGAACAATGCACTGCTTCATCTCAACTTCCTCTAAAACAAACCAACTACTATAAAAAAATTTCATTTGCTACTAGACATGCGCATATAATAACTAGTGGTGGTGCCTTTCTCAAGCCTAGTGCAGTGACCTAGGTTCTCATACCATTTGGCACATACCAACCAGCAACAAATTTCTTTACTCATGTTAATAGATTTTTTTTCTTGGCTATGTATAAAATGATTAATTTTCATCGCCTATTTAACTCCATGGATACCTTCTTGCTAATTGGTTTACTTATACACCATATTATTCTAATGTAATTTTTTCCCACCTTTATGTATGTCTCTTACCTCTATACATATACCCTTAGTAGGTTGATATTAGTGTTTAGTGGTAATGGGGTTAGTTTATGTCTCATCATGCCCCCTTGTTGATAGAAAACCTTTAACTTATGGCTATCGTAAATATTGGCCTTAAAAGGACTTGTGATATAAATTGATCAATGAGCCTAACATTACATTCCACCTCCTATCCAAACCCTTTTTATATGTTGTCCCCACTTACCTGGGCTCATAATCCCTATGCGACCTATGTTAATGTCATTTGATTAGATTCAACATGACTATGCCATGGAGATAGAAAATAATGTTTACATTCAATTTGGACATGGTTTACAGTTATTTGTGTTCATTCTCCAGCCCTGGTTTCCTAAACTGAGACATCCTAGACCACGTGGACACCCATGCCACATGTCTTGAACCACACAATTTGGTACCACGACCCCGTGCCCACTTTTTTGCCGAGACGATGAGACCTCTATGGTTAGGATCTCCCGCTGGGTATTTATAGTGTGGAATTGTTGTGTTAACCCTCTCTTTTCCTTCTAGCATCCCTTCGTTCACTTGTTTGACATTCTCACTGCTGAGAGAGGGGGGTTTTGGAAGCCTTGCTCTGTTTTGGTGCTCCCTCTTATGTTTCCACTGTATCACTTCACCTAGGCACAATATGGTACCACTTGAGGGTCTCCATGCGTCCATAGACCTATTTATTAACCTTCCTCCTTCAAATCCTAGACCGTGGCTACCCCTGGAGCGGCGGAATCTTATCTGTCAGGCATCTTTCACTAGGTAATGTGATTCGTTTTGGTGGGTTACTATATTCTCATTTTGTTATTATTGTTTTTATATTTTCGTTTCCACTTTGCTCTCATTTGGTTTTCTTCTCTTTATTGATTTTATGCGTAGGTCTGATCTTCAAATCCTCTCGGGGCTAGCACCATATCAAAACCCTCATCCTGAAGGCACCCTCAATATGTCGCCTTCACAGTAAGGGGTTTTCCTTTGTATTTTAATGGTTAAATTACAACATTGTTTCATATTTATTTCTACTGCTACTAAATCCCATTGGGGTTGTTTGGGCTTTAGAATTTTAATGTGTGATTTAATTCCTTACTGTCTTTAGGTTAGGGCACCAGGTGCACCCATGTTTTTTTTAAAGTTGTTGTTGAATGTTCATGGGACTCTTACTTGAGACATATCGTGTACCCTTAGTAAGGGTTTTGAGTTTCCATTGGTTTTTGGATGGTGATAGTATTGTAATAAAAATGGCTCATAAGAAAGGCTACAACTGAGTTTACGTGCTAAATCTTATGTTGTTCATGAATAGCTAAGAAGAATCTCTATTTGTTGAATGTTATATTATTCGTGAATATTTATGAAGAATCTCCTTTTCGACTTTTAGTTATGGTTATTGGGTTGCATTTCAGCTTCAACAAATTGCCTCTAGTTATTACCTATGTTGCTTTCACTTGAAATCTAATCGAATTACAACGTTAAGTAATAAACGTGGTTTACTGCTTGTTCACATCATAGTTTCACTATATTGTTCTTCTTCCTGAGTTGTGTAACTTAGATGGAAAATATTAGGTTAATTTTTTTGATGGATGGGTATATTCATCGCATTTCTTTACACAAGTTTATATTAGTAATTTGATTGATATGAAGCTTCCCGTGGTAGTCTTTCTACGCAGGAATGTAATCAATAACTTGCTTTAACAGTAGTTTTCCAATCTCTGCCTTACTGTTCATAATTATATTCCTTTATGTTGCCTTGCTGTACAAAATATATATATTCTATATTTTTTGTCTTACTATACAGAATTATATATAATTATTTTGCCTTACTATACAAAAATATATTCAATTATTTTGTTTGAGGACATAAATTTTGTAACACCCTCCTCCCACATTTACCCAAGCAACTGACTAGCCAGGGTGAACATGCGACAAGAGGCCACGATGATATGATTCGACCTCCCAAGTCACATTAAGCAAGTGGAACCGATAGAAGTACACCATACATACATCCACCATCATCAACAGAACCCGTAGAAGACAAGTCAGCCACCCAGACAGCCTCTCCCTAGGTCCCACTTATGTTTTATGTCTCTTGGGCTATAGTCGCTTTCATGCTATGGGCAAGGGAGAAACCAACAACCTGAAGTCACTCTCACAAGCCTGCCTATCTGTTATGCAACCAACTCACAAAATAGAAGCAAAGATAGATCAACGCCTTCAAAATCAGCCACTTCAAGGGGGCAACTTCCTTTACATTACAAAATGAACAATTCTTGGATGATACAAATGACAAAATCTCCTCTCTATATATAGGAGTCTAAGGGGTCACAATATAATCAAAGCTGACATAACAATAGTAATATGAGGGCCAACAATAACAATAGTGGGCTTCTATGGGGCACAATAATAACAATATGTGGACAATAGGGGCAGAACAGTAACAATAATGGATACAATGACAATAGTATTGGGGGCATCACTAGTATTATAGGGACCTAACATTCCCCTCTCCTTCAAAAAAGTGTTGTCCTCAATGCTTGAGTAGTTTTGGATGTTTCTGTATAAAATTCTCACCCTCCCATGTGGAATATTCAGCAGGTAAGTTCTTCCACTTGATGAGATACTCCAAAATTGATCGATTTCGTAGCTGTCAAGTTCTTGTTTCTATGACTGCTTCAGTTCCAATACTATTTTTCCTTCCTTGTCAAGTTTTGGTAGTATTTTTTGAACTAGGAATTTGTCACCTATAACCTTCTTTAAGCATGAAACATGGAAAGCTAGGTGTACTCTTGAAGTTGCAGGAAGCTCCAATTTGTATCCCATAGTACCAACCTTGTATGGACCATGATACTTTCGTGATAATTTATTATGGTTCTTAGCCTGCTTGAGGAAAAATTGTTTATATGGTTGTAGCCATAGGAATACTCATTCACCTCCATCAAAACTTATTTCGTTGTGATGTTGATATGCCTGTTGTTTCATTCTACCATGCTCCAAAGTGAGGATATCCATCAAGAGTTGGAGAACTTGTTGTTGATGCTCGATGTGATCTTCCATTGCTTGAACCTTATAATTTTATCTTAAATATGGTTTGATGGACAGTCGATGATATCCATAAAGTGCCATAAATGGGGTCATTTTTCCTGGAGTATGGAAGAGGTGTTGTACCACCATTTAGCCAAAGGCAACCATTTGACCCATTGTGTCTATTTATCAGATGCAAGGCAATGAAGATATCCTTCCAAAATTTGGTTTACTATCTTAGTTTTCCCATCAGATTGAGGATGATAAGATGAGCTATGAGCTAACTGAGTACCAAGGCAAGAAAGTAATTCTATCCAAAAAATTCCTGTGAAAATGGGAATCTTTGTCGCTTACAATAATCTTTGGGTTTCCATGTAGCTTTTGAATTGTTTCCATAAATGTAGTACAAACTATATTGGCTTTTAGTAGATGAGATAGTGCACAAAAGTGTTCATACTTGGTAAGTCTGTCAAATACCACCATGATGACACTCTTTCCTTCAGACATGGGTAAGTCTGTTATAAAATCCATTGAAACTTCCTCCCAACGTTGGCTTGGAATGGATAAGGGTTGTAATATACTTGGGGTCTTAATTGTTTCAACTTTATTTTGTTGGAAAACAAAACATTCCACCACAAACATTTGAATATCTGATTTAAGGCCATCCCCAAAAAGTTCCTTCTTAAACCTATGGTAATTTTTTTAAAATCCTATGTGCCCTCGTAAGGGAGAGGTGTGCAATTCCATCAGAATCTTTTGTTTGAGTTGGGGATTCTTACATAGGTATAAGCGATCTTTGTACCATAATGAATCATTTTTCGAGCTAAATGTATCAGATGTACTGGGATATTGTTGTAACTTTTGAATGAGTGCCCACACTTCTTCATCATTCTTCCATTCATCCCTTGCTTCATTTATCCAATCTGGTTGGATAATAGAAATGGTGCAAAGAAATGTTTCCACATCCTCATCCTTTCTTTAGAGTGCATCTTCTACAACATTTTTCTTCCCTTTTTTGTAGATGATTTGAAAGTCATAACCCAACATATTTGTGACTCATTTTGTTGTGTTCTTCTAAAGATAATCTTTGTCCTAAAAAGTATTTAATACTATCATGATCCCTTTTTACATTGAAGTGTCTTCCCATTGGGTAGGGTCGCCATTTCTTAAGTGCATGTAGTATTGCCAGCATTTCCTTCTCATAAATAGCTTTGTGTAAATACTTTCCTTTGATTGGACGACTTTCGAAAGCAATGTGTCTTTCTTCTTGCATTGAAACAACACCAATTCCATTCCCTGAGGCATCACATTCCACAATAAATGTTTTTGTGAAGTCGGGCGTAGCTAAAACCGGTGCTTGGCACATTTCCTCTTTAAGATGTTCAAATGCCTTCGTTGCTTCTGGAGTCCATGAAAATGAATCTTTCTTTAATAATGTTGTTAGAGGTGATGCTATTCACCCATAATTCTTAACAAACTTGTGATAATACCCTGTCAACCCGAGAGATCCTTGCAGATGCTTTATGGATGTGGGGATTTTCCATTCCTTAATGGCTTTAATTTTGCAAGGGTCTACCTTCAAACCTTCATGAGATAAAATATGATCCAGATATTCCACCTCTTGTACTATAAAGAAACATTTGGAGATTTTTGCATATAATTGTTTCTCCTCAAATAGTTTGAGCACCCTATCAACATGTTGGACATGATCCTTCCAAGACTTGTTATAGATTAGTATATCATAAAAAAATACTAACACAAATTTTTTAAGGAAGTGTTTGAAATGGAATTCATCAAACCTTGAAATGTAGAAGGTGCATTGGTAAGGCCAAAAGGCACAACCAAAAATTCATAATGACCGTCATGAGTTCTAAATGTTGTTTTTGGAATGTCTTCAGTATCCATTATGATTTGATGATATCCTGAATGAAGATCCAACCTGGTGAAGTAAATTGATCCATGCAATTCATCCAATAATTCATCAATGAAAGGAATGGAAACTTTATCTTTAATATTGAGCTTATTGAGATCCCTATAATATGGACACATGAACCATGACCCATCCTTCTTGTGCACCAATACTACTAGAGTAGAGAAAGAACTTTGACTAGGTTGAATTATACCGACCTCTATCATTTCTACAACCATATGTTCAATTTCACTCTTTTTGGCATAGGGATATCTATAAGTCTTGATGTTTGGAGGAACACTTCATGGAATCAAATGAATAGCATGATCATGATCATGAAAAGGCGGGAGGCCTTTAGGAGTCTCAAATACCTTGGAATGATTGTCCAAGACTTTTTGGAGAAATGGAGAAATAGATGATTTCAATGTGGAAACCTCTAGCAAACATAATTGTGCAATTACGCCACATTTTTCTTTCTTTATAAGATTTGTCATTCTATTAGAGTTGATTATCTTCCCTAGTTTCCCTATGATACCCCTTAATTCAACTTGCCTTCCTTCCAAAGAAAATTTCATGAAAAGTTATGAAAATTAACAGCTATTGTACCCAAGGATTATATCCATTGGACTCCTAGTACAACATCAACACCACCCATTGGAATGAAAAGCATTGGGCTATTTAATACATATTCTCCAATGGATAGCTTGATATTATGGCACTATCTAGAGCAATTAATGGTTCCTCCACTTGCAACCATCACTTGACACTTTGTTGTTGGATATAGGAAGCAATTCAATTCCTTGGCTATCTTACTATGAATAACATTATGGGTACTTCCCGAATCAATCAACACTATTACCTTTTTTTTTCTTCATATTCCCTTTTATATTGATAGTTTGAGGAGTGGTAATTCTGGCCAATGCATTACAAGATATGTTGGATGTGGAGCATGATTGTTTAGAGGTCTTTGTTTCAGTCAGATGTATACCCCAGGAAGTTTGTACACCCCTTCACAAGGGGGGG